>LOEQ01006635.1:31689-51294 GCA_001685075.1 Bramus lutescens | reverse complement strand
ATGAATACAATTTGTGTGCTGTTATTTCGGGGTATAAGCTAGCCATGCAGGAGCTGGGCGAAAAGCAGGCCCGCTCGCCTTTCACTACAGGTATCAGAATCACAGAAAAAAAATTAAAACCATAATAAAACATTACATACTTGTTAAGTTGGCCATTACCAAAAGATAAATGGGTGTGGGCTACTGTCATTGACACCCCTCTACATTAATAATGGGGTTCAGAAAATGACAATCAAATATTGAAAACAATATGGGATGCCTTAAGAAAGCAAAACTAATTAAAAGAAAACATGGATGAAAGGTAACTCTCCTGGAAAGAGCACTTCTAGACGTATAGTTGTCTCATGGAGCTAGCCAGTGTGAAGTACACAGTACAACAACAGATATAGAAAGAAACGCCCTCCTTCACATAAGGTGGAAGGAGAAAAGAACGGAGTGTTGCTCACATGCCATAGACCCCACACACTGCGGAGGAAAATGTATAGGAGACAGCTCTCCCCTTTACTATGGTAGTGGCAGGGTTCAAACTCAAGTTAGTGAGCATGGTAGCTTGGGCTGAGCTACCCTCTCAGCCTCTCAGTTGAATAAATCGTGACGTTCTATTTCACATCATGGTGGCTGTAGTTAATAACACCACATATAATACTCAATGCTGTGAAGGATAATATAGCTTAAGCACTGTCACTGTAATCAAAAGTGATTGATGCACTCTGTGAATGGGTCACAGCAATCATTGTACTATAAACATATGTACTATATATAATACATTGTACTATATACATAAAATACATATGTATGTATAAATATATATATTTACCAAAATGATACTATATAACTTAAGTATTTTTTCTATTATTCTTTAACTAGAAAAATAAAATTCTATATCTGATAATTGCATTCATTCCTCTCTCATCAGTTGTGGTTTACTTGCATGGAGATTGGATTCTCACCTGCCCCTCCTGTGGGCAAACATTCCTTCCACATTCCATTCTGTTTGAGTGTTTGCTGACATAGTAGTTAGTTTTCTGTACTTCTCCTGCAAAACTGTATTTATTCTTCATTTCTGAAATATGTTGCGGCTGGAGACAGCTTCCTGGGTTGACATCCTCAGTGGGAGCTTCAAGTCAAACATTTACACAGTAAAGGATATTATTCAAGCCCCGTTGTTTACTCAGATCAAATGGCAGCTCCATCAGTTAGAACAAAATAAGCCATACCAGCTATCTTTGAACAGAGGTTGCACCATATATAACGGGTTGTGTAAAATACTTAGAATCATTTAATGCACATTAGAAGGTTCAAAATATTGTTAAAAATTTATTTTTATGTATGTGCATGTATCTGTGTGTAGGTGTGTGCCAGTTGAGAGTGCAGATGCCCACAGAGTCAGAGGAGGGCCTCAAATCCCCCAGTAACAGAGTTAAGAGTGATTGTGAGCCACATAACATCGGTGCTGGCAACCCATTCAAGTCCTCTGAAAAGAGCAGCAAATGCTCTTAATGCTGAACCACAAATCTAGCCCCTTTAAAAAATAATTTAAAATTAAGAAAACTGTGAATCAAGGCATAAATAGAGACTTCAGGAAGATGCTTCTCCACTAGAACTGAGACAAAACAAAAAGGGGGAAGGACGTGTCAAGAGCTAAAAGTGGGGAGGTGAGAACCTGGAGCTGCGACTCATGGGTCTACAGTGCCTGCTCTCCGGGTGCTAGAGCCTCTAATGGGAATTACGGGATAAACCTGCAGTTGCGAAGGGATAGCAATTGGAGTAAAGTGCCCTTACAGGTAGACCCGTTCCTGGAATGGCTGTACCAGAACAAAACTTGGAAGCCACAGTTTTCCCTTCCATCGTCTGCCTTCCATTCTCCTCCAGTGCAGTGTTTGGTATAATTCAACAGTCTCTGCAAAGGGAGCTTCTGATCTGCAGAATCCCAGCCACAGCACAACAAAGTATAGAGAAAGCACGTTTGGAGCCCACCGACAATATCACAGCAGTTAGCCCAGTGGGAATCATATTTTCTGCAGGGTGAATGAATTGTAAGTAGAGATTTGAAGGTGTTTTCAATATTATAGTCTGTGCCTCATTAAGTTCTAATCCGTAAACTACAAAAAAATTATTCATCTAAATGAATCCACTTTTGTGGAAAACTAGTGCTTTCTGAAATCTCTGTGATCAGAGAAAGGGCTGTCAGTTCCAAATTCTTACACCTAAATAGTGTTCTTATAAACTGCACATTGCAGGCTGTAGTAGAAAGCAACATCTTAAGTGCTCTTCATTTCCCCTTATTTCAGGTGAACCGATGGTGGTATTAACTAGTCGGTTTCTATGTAGGTGTTTAGGTTATTGGTTATGTCATAAATGACCTCTTGTAGCAATGTTTACTACATCAATTATAGGCCCATGTGTATGTACATACATACAAGCATACTTGGGAAGAGAGATTTATTATCGAGAATTGGCTTATAGGCCACTGTGGGTTAAATCAGCAGGCAGGTGCTTTGCTGCCAAATCTGAATTTAGTCCCTAGACCCACATGGTAGAAGGAGCGGACCAGCTCCCACAAGTTGCCCTTTGACTTCCACACATTATCCTATCCTATGAGCACGTGTAAACCTATAACACACATAAAATCTTTGAAAAAGGAGGAAGAGAAGAACTGATTCATAAAACTAAGGAGGTTGAGCTCTATACTTTGCAAGACCCAGAGAAACTCATGGTAGGATTCCAGTCTGTGTCTAAAGGATTAACAAAACCCTGGGATCCAATGACACAAATCTCAGTTCAAGGGGGAAAGAAGGGACATGTTCCAAATTAAGTCAATAGGCATTCTTTTCAGATCTTTGATTGTTTGGGTAACACTGACATATACTGGGGAGAGGAATTTACCTTGTGAAATTCAAATATTTCATCAGATCACTTCTTGTTACAGTCAAATTGACCTACAAAATTAAACATAAAATCAAATTAATACACAATATGTATTAATGATCTGTACGTGACATACACAAAATTTATTTTGTTGTATGTGTATATAAAGAGATATCAAAATCTATGTGATCAAAAAGCTAAGAAGAAAGAGAATATATTACCAGGATAAACAACTCCACATTTCCAATAAGTACCAACAGTAACAACACATCCTTACCCTTCCTTATTAATAACCTTTGATGCTATGATTTTAGAATAATTTTCATTTCCAAGTGACATTTAAAATGGAGTTATCAGTGAGTAGACATCAAGTGTCTGTTACTTGAAATATAAATATAAATAAATTGAAAGTAATAACTTAATAAACAATGAATGGAAGAAATTCCTTGTCCTGGGAAATTTTTCATGAAACGAGTTCTGAAAATGAGTCAGTTGTTCCTATTATAAGCCTAAATCACTGGATTAAAGATTCTTTTCCTACATGAGACTTAGTTATGACTTAAATTTAACACCAAGTCAGGAAATACCATATTCTCATTTAAGTGTGGTGTGGTGTGGTGTGTGTGTGTGCGTGAATGAGAATGTATATTATGTGCATGTATGTGCAACCATGTGCTTGTATGTTTAGACCGTAGGTCAGCCTCAATGCAGTTCCTCCTCAGGCAATGTCTTCCTTGCTTCTTGAGAGATAAGGTTTCTCACCAGGACATGAGTATAGTTGGTTTTTTTTGTTTTGTTTTTTGTTTTTTACTCTTTTGGCTGTTTACTCTATTTGGGGGCCCACCACCCAGTTCCCAAATACATATACAAAGTTGTATTCTTATGAATGCCCGGCCTTGTTTCTTGCCAGCTTTTCTTAAATTATCCTGTCTATCTTTTGCTTCTGGGCCTTTAATTTTCTATATACCTTTCTTTGCTTCTCACTCCATGGCTTTCTGTGAAAAAAAATCCTACATGAATCCTCCTCTCTTTCTCCTTTAGCTCCCCAATCTTTTCTCCCAGATTTCTCCTCCTATTTATTATCTCTGCCTGCCACCCAGCCTATCCTTTCTCCTGCCTTACTATTGGCCATTCAGCTCCGTTTTGGTCCAATCCAGAGTTTTGGACAGGCAAAATAACACATCTTCACATAGTTAAACAAATGTGACAGAAAAGAATGCAAAAAATCTTTGCATCATTGAACAAGTGTAACAACCTTATAATAATATTCCACAACACATGAGAATCACTAATTGGGCTAGACTCCTGGTCAGAAAGCCACAGATATATTCCCATTTCCATGTCTCTGGCATTGCAATTACACATCAATATCACCATACCTGGAATCCTTACCTGGATTCTGGTATCAGACTAAGGCTCTCATCCTCCCAAGGCAGGCACCTTGTTACCACCTGAGCCAAACTCATACCCCTAATCTTACAGACTATTTTCTTAGTCGGGGTTTCTATTGCTTGCAATACCATGACCAAAAAACAAGTTGGAGAGGAAAGGATTTATTCAGCACACAATGCTTGCTCCACCACTGTTCATCACTGGAGGAAGTCAGGACAGGAACTCAAACAGAGCAGGAATCTGGAGACAGGAGCTGAGGCCATGGAGGCAGAGGCCATGGAGGAGTGCTGCCTAGTGGCTTACTCCTCATGGCTTGCTCAGCCTGCTTTCTTATAAAATCTAGGACCACCAGCCAGGAACAGCACCCATCAAAATGGACTGCGCCCTCCCACATCAATCACTTATGAAGAATGCCTTTCAGCTGGATCATCTAGAGGCATTTCTTCAATGGAGGTTCCTTCCTTTTAAAGAACTCTAGCTTGTGTCAAGTTGACATAAGACTAGCCAGCACGACTATGAAGTAGAAATAGGGACATGACTCAGCAGTTAAGAGAATATGCATATCTTGCATATAATCAGAATTTGGTTCATAGCACCCAAGTTGTGCAGATCCCAACCACTTATAACTGTCTTCAGGGGATCCAACGCCCTCTTCTGGCCTCTATAGCCTCCTGCACTCACAAACACATACACAAACATATGCATGATTAGAAGACAAAATCAATCTTTGAAACTTTAAAGGCTGCAAAACTTATCAATATAATTCATAACTGAATTAAAATTAGAGAGGCAGATTTATAATAGATGGATAAATACACTGATATGTACCTAGATATCAATAGCAGACTGAATAAAACTTTTTGATTGTTTTGATTATAGAACATCCCTTGGCACAGAAACCAAAGGTAACCTCTGAATAGCATGTGAGTGTGAGCAAGTAACAGCTAGAGAAAATGAAATGGAAAATTGGCTACATTTGTCTCACATTCATAAAATGGATCACTCTTGAAAGGAAGAAAATAAATTAGAAAATATTCACACTATATCTACATTGAAAACCTAATTATAAAGAATTTCTTTTGCTCTGGCTCCCTGAAGTAATGGATACCACTTTTCTTTGTTACTTTTATTTAATTTTAGAAATACATCACCTTCCTTGAAACTATTTTTTTAATTCATTGAAAGCCAACATAACCAGGAAATTGGGTTCTTCACGGAAGGCACTTATCAAACAAACTGTTTCAAATTGCTTTGGCTTGGACAGAGGGAGAGTCATTTTCAGTTCAAATACTATTTAGTTGAAAAGGAAATATTGCTTTTCTAATCCTGACCCAAATTCATTTCTCAGACTTGGAAAATCTGTCCTTCACAAACTGTTGCCATTAATATTTCACTTTCATAATGTTTGGAGACATTGTTACAAATGTACACAATTGCATATATAAAGATATATATACGTATATACCTATGCAGTATTCAGAAGTATCTGATGCCAAGATTTATCAGTAAATACCTTTCAAGTTGAGCACAGAGTTTTCACTTGTGTATACAAATACATTTTTTCTGATTCCTCTGAAGATAAATCCCAGGTAAATATTTGTGTAAATTATGCCTGTAAAGTCATCCCCAAAATGTTCCCTCCCAAATCAAAGATTTGCCAGCCAGGTTTCAATTTATTCATGAAACAGGTAGCTCTTGTATTAAGAGTTGACAATGGAATAATATGAAATATTGTTCTTTTCTATTGAAATGAACACAACTGAATATGGAGTTTCCTTCCAATATTCTTCTGACAGAAAGAATTTTTCTATCTTGAAACAGCTCTGATTCTTCCTTGCATATTGTTTACTTCTGATTTTACATTTTATTTAACTTTCACAGTTATTCACAAAGGGAAGGTTGGTATAAGTTATTCATCTACCTAAGTATTTCTCCTATCTGTTCTTTTTCTTGGGTTACTACCAATAGCTGAGCTATCAAACCTCATTTCAAATGTTATGCCTATCCCCTTATTTTTTATATACACACACACCAACATACACACACACACACACATACAGCAAATGCAAACAGGCACACTCAATTTTATCCTATTCATACAAAATTAAAGACGCATAAGACAATAGAACATGGTGTTGAAAGTACTAGGTATGAAACACAAAGTTTTTAAGGATATGTGGTTGGGCCAGAAGTATAAAAATATAAATAGGATCTGGGTATGCAGAGAATATTGAAGGGAAGTGTTTTTGTCTTATTTTGTTTTTAACTTTCATTTAAAAAATATGAGATTAACAGGAGAGCGAATTCCTTAGAGCATCATGGGGAAATCCTGATGATGCACCAAGCACAGAATTGTCTGTGTTACAGAACAGAAACATCTTTCCAGGCACTTTCACTTCATACCGTTCAGTCTAATTGACAAGCAGAGTCAATCTACAGCAGAAAACAGGACAATTGAAACACATGATTGGGTGTCTCAGCTCATGCCGCTGTGAGACTAGGCCACACAGCCAGGGAACAATAAACCTGGAATGGAATGCCACCTCTTCATTCACCAAGTTTATAAGACAATGCTTTGATAATGCACACATCTTGGCCCAAGGTTGTTTTGCTAGAGAACAGTAGCCCTGTCCAATCTGATGTGCAAAATTTCTTGTTTGCAAATACAACTCCAGTTATTGTATCTAACAGTGTGAGCTCTGTATTAATAGCATATAAAGAATTTTATAAATAAATAAATACTATTATATATGGTATTGTTTGCTATAATCTAGCTCTTGAATTCCTTCCCAAATGTGTTGATATCTTGTGCCACAAGATTGTCCTAAAGGAACTGATGCAACCATTAGGAACTCCAGTCTAAAATTGTGCAGGGATGCTAAAGTTTCTTCAGTCACTGTTGGTGTGCTGCTTAAGGGGAGTGTGGGATGCTGGATCCTTTTTTGTTTTTACTGCTTCCCAGACACTCAAGACACATTTTGCTCTTCCATGAAATCTCTGTCATTACCACCCAGCAATCTCAACAAACTCTTTGAAGGAATAAATCTGCTTAATTAGAAGCTAGAAACTTTATGAAAATGTATTCTGACTATAGGCTAATTTTCTCAATTATCTTGTTACATCTTTGAAAATATTTCTAATGCAACCTAACATAGGCAAGAAAAACACTTATATTCATATCCAATTGTATATAACTCCTTAAACAGATATTTTGCAAGCTAGAAAAGCTACGCATAATTTGACTGCATTGGTACACATCTACATTAAACTATAGTTCTGCAAATCTTAAATATCTTGTGCCTTTATAAAAAAGATGACCATTTAAAACAAATAATGGCAATTTAAAGAAACATGAAGTGAAGGAATAGTGGGCAAGGCTTTGGGGAGATAAATTTGAGAGGAACTACTTTCTTCTAAGCTATGTTTTAAATGTTTGTCGTACAAGACCATGACAACTGGCCCAAGTCAGCATTATCCTGTGGCAGGTAGAAGAGAAAATGGAGAACATAATCTATTTAAGTTAAGGAGAAAAAATAATGAACCAAGGAAGCAATTAATAATATGCAAAAATCTAAGTTGGATGAGATATGAAATGTTTAAATTGAAATCTGAGGACGTGCTAGCCAAATTTTGAGTTCTGGATACAAGGGTTTCTATTTGGGAAAAAATAATGAGTGAATAAAATCCTGAGGTACAGATTCTAAGGTTGACTTCTGGATTCAATATACATATCCATACATGCCAGCATGCAAGTACATATGCACACAGGTAAGTGCGAGTGCGTGTGTGCGTGCACACACACACACACACAAACAAACACACCACAAAATAAGAAAATATGTTCTCCATCAAAAAGCTGAAATACATAATGATTGATGTTATGTTAGACATGTATGCAATAAATAAATTACCAAGTATGAAGCCATATTGTGATCACCAATCACTGCATTTCACAAGCAATGATTAAATATCCTCTAAACACCAAGAAAGAGGGAACTTGTTTGGGGAAAAATATGAACAGGATTTGTAGCTATTTTAATGTGCCTGTATATCATATGACAAAAGTTGACTGAATGTGTCACCTAATAGACACTGAAGCTGAGAAAACTTTTCCCCCTAATTGAACTAGACTTATTCTATGTCTTAGTATAAGCAATGGAGACTGTAGCATATACTGATAGACATAAAAATTAAAGGCAATCCATATTTCCTTTAATAAACCATTTTTCAATGTGTCTTCTACTATCAGCAGGGTTTTATTTATAAAAAATCAATAACCATTATCTGATATCTTAAATGCAACATACATATTGAAACCTTCTGACTAATTTTATTAGCTGTGTTATTGACTTCCCAAGACAGGAAGAAAACAAAATCAAAACCAGTGAGTGGTATACCCACTCGTCTTTGAAGGTGAATTTGCCAATTATTCACTCAAAGAAGAATTTAAGGCCTCCTGAGGCTAGTGGCTTCAGTAAGAGCTCAGCTTCTTCCTGTGCCTTGCATCAGTTCTTTTTACCCAAGACAACTAGGCTTAAGTCAGAAACTGCACTCCATTGGAGTCATCACACTCTAGAAAACACTCAAAACCTTCCAGACGGAGAAATAAAACCTGAACTATCTGTAGTCAGAGCAAGATTATACACATAGCAGAAAATACACATTAAAAAGTTAAGATGAAAGTATTGCTTTCTATTTGATAAAGAATGATGGACTAACTTTTTCTTCTGAAAATAACCGACAAGATAGGGCTGGAATGATGGCTCGGCGGTTAAGAATATTTGGTGTTCTTGCAGAGGAGTTTCCAGCGCTCACGTGAAGTACCTCACAACTGCCTGTAACTCAGCTTCAGGGGACCTGACATCTTCTCCTCAGGTCAAAACCTGCACATATATGCACAGATACACACACACACACACAGTTAAAATTTAGCCATAGCTTGTATTATGAAAACATAATTTAACTCAATAATGAAAATTGATTATATATATATATAATTCTGATAAATCAACTAGCCATGCAAACTATGTTCTAACTATCAATTTTTAAAGGTAACTATCCTTTCCTGTCGTTTTTATGTGATGTGAAATGAAAATTTCTATTTAATTTTAGCTTGTTTTTTTCTACATTGGTGTTCCTTTATTCTAGTAACTCATATTATTATGATCTTAGACATATAAAATATGGATGAGTAAATAAATGTAATAAAGCAAGCATCAAGCTTTTAGCATACAAAATCCACATAAGAAAAAAATATATATCATTCAAAGTCCCTCTTAGTTTATTCAAATGAGCGTTCTAAGTGAATTTGCTCTGGCAGTTGACTTCAAAAAGATTCTGGTGTAAATTCTTTAATGTGGATATGCTAGTCCTATGCTCCTGAACACAATACCATCTTCTATAAAAACTCCTCCCCAGACCTATCACCAACTTCAAAATGAAATGCAAAATAGAAAACAAACTGTTTCCATTTGTTTGATTTTTATGATTCATGCCATGAGAGGCACGACATTTACATATTCCCACGTATTCACTGTGAATCAAATGCCAAGCAAATCGAATATGAATGCATGTGCCACACTGTGAATTGAATTCAACACGGGCAAACTCGTGAAATTTTTTAATGTTACATTCACTTGCAGTCATGAACCTAATATTTTCACAAGTCAAACATATTGTGTACGGTACATTTTATGAATCTTACACTTATGTAAAATACTCAGAGAACTTCATATAAGTAGATGCACCATGAGGTGCTGTATTAGATTCTGTCAAGAAAAGGGAATCCATTGAAGAATTTGCATAACTGAATAAGAACTGTGGGTTAATGAAGGTACCTCTATCGCTGCAGATATCGCAAGGGAAGTCATTATATAAGATTTACAGTACGAGGAAAACAAATGGGGGAAGGGTCCACTTTGTTATAGTTCTGGAAAGGGGAAGGAAGCGTGAGGATGGCTTGTCACATTGTGTCTACATTCAGGAATCAGAGGGAGAACGGAAAGTGGAGTTGGGCTACAAAGCCCCTAGCCTGCCCCCAGTGGACCACTTTCTGCGATGAAGCTCTGCCTCTTAGAGGATATACACCCTTCCCAAGTAGTGCCTCCAATCAGGGGCCAAGTGTCCATACATATGAGCCTACAAAGGGAGATTTCTCATTCAAACCGCACCTGTGTGCTAGTCACAGACCATACCTTTCTAACCAAAACGTAGCTGATGACTAATAGAGCAGAGACCAAGACCTCCCTGTTTGTGTTCAACAGACACCTCCAGAATGAGAAATAATCTTTCCTAAATCCCTGACAAACCTGCCCTGGTTGGATGGCGTTTGTGTTGGAAATTCCATGCCCAGGGAAGCGGTATTGGGGACTGTGACTATGTGAGATTGAGTGGACAGAGTGAGTGATGCCATTGCCATGGAATTGGTTTCTTTAACAGGATTGAGGTAGTTATTTGGAGAGTAGATTTCTTGTAAAAAGATGAATCTGGGGCCGTAGAGATGGCTCAGAAGTTAAGTTGGAACGAATTTGTATTTTTTGAAACCAATGTTTTAGCAGAAATGACTCTACAAAGTAAGTACTCTTTAGACAGTATCTGATATTCCTCAAATATAAAGTGCACAAAGAAAATGATCCAGCTTTCTGAAGGGGAATAAAGTAAACCATTTAACAGGTCAAGACCCCCATAAAATCAGCATATTTAATTTACTAATGGTCAATTAAAAAGGACACATACAGAAATGAAAATGACTATTCCCAAAAGTAAAATGAAAGAGCTGAGGAGAAAGTCACTGTTACTCCTTGGGGTGGCAGTAAATAAATGTATTTAGTATGTACACAGATAACAGCGTCTTTAATATTTATTGAGTGTTAGATGCAGTGTAGGTTCTTAGAAGAGCGAAGCAAAATAAAATGCATGCCTATTCTCCTGCAGTGTGTGCTCTCAAAACTAGAAGTAATAAGCAGAGGGTTTTCATTTTGTGTGAGAAAGAGTTACAAGAAATTAAGATCAGAATTGGTGATGAGCCGATAAAGATGGAGATTTCTCAGAGGGCATCAGATTTACTCAGGGTACTGCCACTCCGTAAGTACCATTTTCAGTTGCAAATAAATTACTGGTGCTGGAAGAGTTGTTCTTTCCATAAAGCATTTGACATTCAAGCATGAGGGTCAAAGTTCAGTCACCACCCACAGCAACATGCCCAGCAAGTAGAGCAAGGTTTTAAGCCCAGCTCTGGAGAGTCTGATAGAGACAGTGGGATCCTTGGTGTTCACTGCCCAGTCAGTTGAGCCTGCTGGTGAGCTTCAAGCCAAGGAGAGACACTGAGTCAAAGGAGGTGAAAGGTGTTCCTGAGGTGGCACTCCAATATACTCCCAGATGTGTACACATGCAAGCGCACACACACACATGCACACACATATACACAGTATGCTCACATACAAACATGCAAGCACACACGTTTTCTCTCTCTTTCATTATCCTTTATTAGAGGTCTCACAACAAAGCCTGTGCGCTCAACCCTAATAGGAATTTTTAGTTGCCTGACATCAAGAATCCATTCTTAGTTCTATAGAGTCTCAAATGGTAGATGGCAAAATGGCTTCCAGCTAAGTGGATCAGAAAGCAAGAGCTAAGGCCTTTCCCATTGTGGCAGCCATCTTCACACAGAGTAGTGGACTCTGCTTAAGGTGCTCCATTCCTTAGAGATGGGACACAAAGATGCTAGGCCAGTTAGAATTTCTTCTCACCACAATAAAGAAAGTGAACTGGGTCTCAATAGGGTGTTTTAAAATTGCTATTGAAAGCACAGGTTGACACAGGCTCTAAAGTTAAGGTGTTTTATGCATGTGCATGGGTCCCACTATGTGTTTACTATGTACATATGTATATATTTGTTTTGTATTTGTTTTGTGTATGTAAATATTAGTGTGTGAATATGTGATAAATGCATGTGCATGTGCCTATGTGTATTTGTTATTTATGTGTGTGTGCCCACACATGTGCCTTTGTGACATTGTACTTCTCTCTTTCTCTCTCTCTCTCTCTCTCTCTCTCTCTCTCTCTCTCTCTCCTCTCTCATTTTTCAATGCAAGGTTTCTCTGTGTAACAGTCCTGGGTGTCCTTGAACTCACTCTGTAGACCAGTCTGGCCTTGAACTCACTGATATCCACCTGTCTCTGCTTCCCAAGTACTGGGATTAAAGGCATATCCCACCAATGCCTGACTAAATTATAAATATCTTAACAAACCTTATTTAAAAAAAAAACTATCACCTGAATCATAAGTAATTTGGCTTAGAGGCTGTTTCCTCTCCCTCATTCTGATTTCTTAATTCTACAAGCTGGCCCATTGCCTTACATCTCTAGTCTCCATAATTGCAATTTTATGTTTTTAAAAGTGTCCTTCAAATAGTGGGTTATATGTTAATCTTCAGGTATATGAAGATTACCATATTGTTGTCATGGAGGGCTTTATTATATCTAATAAAGGTGATGTAGGATTCACCTCTGTATGCTGTGAGTACCATTGGTTAATAAAGAAACTGATTTAGGCCTGTGCAGGGCAGAATATAGATAGGCAGGGAAAACTAAACTGAATGCTGGAAGAAGGGAGGCAGAGTCGGAGAAAAGCCATAGAGCCACCACCAGAGTCAGACACACTGAAACTTTGTTGTTTGGCCACTATCTCATGGTGATGCACAGATTAATGGAGATGGGTTAAATTAAAATGTGTGAGCTAGCCAGAAATACACTTAAGCTATTGGCCAAACAGCATTGCAAATAGTATAGTTTCTGTGTGGTTATTTTGGGACTGAGCAGCTGGGAACAAACAAGTGGCCTCCTACAACATAGAGGTATCATATTTTTGTTTATGCCTTTGTAGCTCAGAGGTGACCAGAATTCTTTCAGTGAACATCCTATATTAAACCATATGTAAAGTTAATCCATGATACTTCAGTGACTGATCTGCCTACTTAAACCCCAACACATTTGGATCCACTGAGAGTTTTACCAAAATACTATTTTAAAAGTCTTACCTCAGACAACTTAAATCAGAATCTCTTAGTTTGTGGCCTCAGTGGCAGTATTTTCTCTAATTCCAACAAATGTTACAATGTATAATCATGACTGTGATCTGCCATTCATAAGGGGTGTCACCATGGTGTCTGGAATTGAGATGCAGCCCTGAGCTGTTCAAACAAGACTATGTACTGGAAAACCACCTCAGAGGTTTCTTAAATACAGGTTCCTAAGACCCCATGAAATTAGAATTTCCAGGGTTGGGATTCAAATATATTCCTCTCATGTTGGAGTCTCTGAGGGCCAATGCTTCAAAAGTTTCCTAATACAACTTTTAATACCAGAAGTTTCAACAGAATATTTAGCCCAAATAACACCTCCCTGTGAGTTTCCCCCAGTAAAATCCTTCACTGTCCCTCTCTGAGCGAGAGTGTTCTTTTTGTTATGCTTTTTTTTCATTTTTGTTTTCTATTTATATTTTGTGATGGATTTCATCATACAGTCTACGCTGGAATGAAACTCTCAATCCTCTTGCCTCAGCATCCCAAATACCAGGATTAGAAGTATGTGCCACCACAGTCAGGTCATAGGACTTCTCTATAAACCTGGGGTAACATCAAAAGGCATCTGGTAGGAACCAAAATTCCCAAGTTCAGGATTATTGGTGAATTCTATTCTAGTCTTACAAGCTGTACACAAATAAATTCTTAAGTCTCACATAAATCTGAATCTAAGACAGGATTGTAATAACCCATAGAGGAAAGACAATATCCAAATAGTATTAGCAGTCAAAGTCTTCTGGGGCACGTAAAACAACACACACACAGGCACACATGCACACACCCTGGAACACATGCACACTGGTCCTGCTCTGCGAATTTTACTCCTTTATATCTGCAGTGTAATTAGGCATGAGCAATTTCTTTTTTAAAGATTTGTGAGTTCAGGAGTTAGCCAGGTGGTTGATTTAAGGCAGGGCACAAAAAGCAAGACCTGCTGTCAGGGTCAGGGGAGCTTAAATTGCATCATAGCCATGCACAGGACCTCTAGTGACCACTCAGATCGCAGCAGGTACTTTTTCTAGAAGAGAAGCTCTCTGCTCTTGAATGATTCAGCGCAGCAGGCGGAGATTTATAACATGGACACCACCGAATGTCTGAAGAGTGGCCCAGATCCCTTGTTCACTTATTTGTCATTTGCCTCTTTTCTGTCATCTATAGGAGACAACACAGAAGAATGGGAGCAGGATTTGAAATGGGAAGGTCCAGATTTTAGCAATGGCTCTAAACTTGACTACATATAACCCTGACTTCGGCCCTCTACCATTTAGGCTTCTCAATCCCCCTGCTGCCAACTGTAGACAGTAACCCCACTGTATATGCCTCAGTGAGACTCAGTAAGAGAGCCACTCCCCATTCAGTAGCATCTCTGAATACAATTTTCATGAGATTTCCCTGATTCAATGAGAGTTCCTAAAAGTTCCTCTTCCGTTCTCACTTATTTATTAATTTATTTGTTGAGATGCTTGCTTATCATGTGCATACCAAGTGTCCAGTATATGCCAAAAATTGTGGTAAGAGAAAGGCATATAGGTACACAAAAACTAGATAAGAGAGGCTGATATGATTGGTCCCTCAGGATGCTGAGAGTCGAATCTTTGGCTTTTAGTGAATAATTATGCAAATAGTTGTCACTAACTTACAGTTGAAATAAAAACTTCACAGGAGAGAAACCAGGCATAACATTGAAATTCTGACTAAGATTTCTCAGTATCTCCTCATTATCTAAGAAGAGAGACATTTAACTTGAAACTGTATTGATTTGTAAGGGAGAGACTGAATTATGATACTGTTACTCTGTCCCACTAGACGAAACGACCTGTTCTAGGTTCCCAGAGAAGAAAGGTGGTTAAGTTGGATACGAGGAACTTAACGACATGAAAAAAAAATTATAATCTAGAAATCTAAAAATCGAGTAGGTGGGCAGGTGCAATGAGGACGGAGATTCGAGGTAGCAAAGGGCAATAGATTTTTAGATTAAATCTAACTCCCTTGTGATGGACCATTTTAAGTTTTTATGTACTGTCAGTTTAAAAGACTGAAGATTGGGATGGTGCTTTCCGTACATTACTGGAGCTGTAGTCTTAAGGATGCACATGCAATGAGCGCTGAGAGGGTGTGGAGAAGGCTAGGCATGTGAAGAGTGGAACATAATGGTGAGTTATGCTGAAATGGTAAGAGAGAGAAAGAAGAAGCACGAGGATTCCAGAGAGATTTGCGCGCCGACAGAATTCCTCTCATATCTGTCTTCGTGGGATTCATTCAAGTGTCTGATCCAGAACCATTAGTAAACAACACATCCTATTTTATTACTGAACCCTGTTGTTAGATAGTCTTCTTCCTCTCTAATACGAGTTACCTTCTACTCCTGGGAAATACACAGAATAGTAGAGGAATTACATATACCCATCCCCCCAACACACACACACACACACACACACTGCAATATTGTATAGTTGTAGCAAGTCCTCATTGCCTGTATCTCCTCTGCAGAATTCCAATGTGTGACTCTCCCTTTCATGTGAAGACAACTCAAGTTCTAACCTTCCTTCAACAGGGTTTCTAGACTCCTGACCATTCCTCATACATTCCAGTGCCCTCCAGATCACCATACTTTATCTTAGTCTTGGATTTAAAAAACCAGTAAAATCAAGATGCTTCCTTCATGTGATTTAACTGCTGGAGATGCCAAGCCAGTGTGAGCACAGCATCATGGGCCCATACAGAATGATCAGCCTTCCAGTTGATCTTCTAGAACTGAGCTATTCCAGATTATTAGCTTGCTAGTTAAATTTGTGTGTCAACATGCTGGGTTAAGGATGCCCAAATAGACAGTAAATATTTCTGGGCATGTTTATAAGGATGTTTAGGAATATATTAGCATTTAAATTAATAGAAAATGCACTGCTTGACCCAACTGAGCAGACATTCCTATCTCCTAATAGGCAGAGAAAGGGTAAATGGCTTTGTTTGCAATGAGAAATGTGATCTTTCTCCTACTCTCAAGCACTGGGCTCCTAGCTCTTCAGTCTTCCAACTAGAGAAAAACTAACACTATCCGCTTCCCTGAATCCCCAGCATTTGGACCTGAAATTGTCACCAGCTTTCCTACTTCTTTATCTTATAAATGGCCCATTGTGGTACTTGCGAGCCTTAATAACCCTGTGAACGACTTATCAGAACAAATATCATCCTACTATACCAACATAGCATAGTAGAGTGGGAGAAACAGATGCAAGACTTTGAGATACCATGAACAGGAGAACTACACAGGCCAAGTTTAGACTATGTTTTGCTCACTCTACATGTAGGGTCTCTCTCCTCTCTCTCTCTCTCTCTCTCTCTCTCTCTCATTCTCTTTCACTCACTGTGTGCGTATGTGTGTAGTATATATTGTGCATAGTGTATGTGTATGCATATATGTGTGTTGTGTACTATTTGTGTGTGTTTGTAAGTGTGCATGAACGTGGTGTATGTGTGAATGACTATCTATGTGTACAGCTAACAAGTGTAGCGTATATGTTTGAAGTATATGCATGTAGCTTGTGTGTATGTGTGTGTAGTATATGAAGTGTATATTATGTGGTGTGTGTATAGTATATGAGATGTATATTATGTGGTATGTGTGTAGTATGTGAGGTGTATGTGTATGTGGTGAGTGTAGTATATGAAGTATATATGTATGTGGCATGTGTATGTATGTAGTGTATGAGGTGCATGTAGTATTTGAGGTGTATGTGCATGTGATATATGTGTGGGTAGTGTATGAGGTGTATGTAGTACCTGAGGTGTATGTATATGTAGTGTGTACGTGTGTGTGGTGTGTGTGTGTGTGTGAATGCATGCGCTTGTGTACCTGCACAGAAGCCAGAGGAAGATATCAGAAGTTCTACTCTATTACCCTTCACCTTACTCCCTTGAAACAGGGTTTCTCACGGAACATGCACCTAGGTCAGATGATGGAAGGTCCAAGAAATCCTCCTAAGTTTTTGTTGCAGCCACAGGACTAGGTTTACAGATAGGCTTGTGAATGATGTCTTAGTTCTTGGCACACCGAATGTTTAGAGTCAAGGTGGGAAGACAGACTAGGTGAAGAATAGGAGACAACTGTGGGAAGGAAAGTCACAAGACCATAGAGAACCTAACAGATCAGAGAAACATGGCTTATGTTGCATATCTATGAAAGGTCTGAGAGAGGGAAGAGGAAAGATGGCTAGGAGGGAGGGGCAAAGGAAAGAGGGGTGGGAAGAGAGACAGAACAGAAGAGAAGCCCAGCACATCCGTCTCCATGTCTCCTATGGGAGAACCTGGACTACTTTAGTAGGCCATTCTATGGGACGCTTTAAACATTGTCATTTGACATTTCCATCCTGCTCTATTGTGATCCACTCTAACAAGGACTTGAATACAATATTTTGTTTTTATTGCTAACACTTTACAATATAGTTTTTCATGTACAATCTTATTTGCTTCGCCCAAATCCTCTGTAAGGTAGGATTTATTACTTGAGTTTTAAAGATGAGGGGGAGAAATCAAGCACCATCAGGGATTTGTTTGTTCTGCTCTCATGGCTTAGGGAAGGAAAAAGTCACATAGTTCCATCTTTTTAATCTGCTCAAGTACAGTTGATACCGCAGAAAAACAAGTGTGTTCAGATATTAATTTGTGTTATATTTTTTCCTAACAAAATGCAGGTAAGCCTTCAGTCAAAGGCATTTTATGAACCAAAGAAGCAGCTATAGGGAGAAAATTCACTGCTCGAAAAATTCACAATCATTCATGCATTGATTTACTCATTTCATCAATACAGTTCTGATGTCCTTGTAAGATCCACAGAGGCTCTGGAATGGTTTGGAAAGGAGGGAGAGAAAACAAGGCCAGCACATCAATATCAAGAACAGAACAATGCTGGGGATGTATACCATGAACAACATTAATGTAAAGCCATCTTTAGTGGCCATGTGGCAGGCAGCATTGGGTTATACGCTAGAGAGATTTTCTAGACGGCAGAGATGTTCAAGCTGTTTTCCAGTTGTAAGATTGAAGCATTAAATCTTCAAGTCAAATGCAGAGACTCACCTCCCGGCAGGAACGAACAGCAGGGCAGAGAACAAAGAGCGTGCTCCCAGAACAGAGAAGAAAGTCTACTTTTTTGAATGAGAATGGAGAGAAAGCAATGTGAGGGACGGTAAAACATTCATAAGGAGAAAAGGACAGTATCATAGAAGGTAGGACAGGAAAGTGTATTGCCTTGGGTTATTTTTCCTGTGGCCAATAGGCGTGATTACTTTAAGTGAGGACAGGCTCTGATTTAGGTCATAGGCATAAAGAGAGACATTGAAGGAGAGAAAACAATTAAAATAATCAAGGCAAGAAAGTGTAGAGATTTGATAGCCATCCTTCCGTCTCTAGAACCCAAAGGACATTATGTCCAGGAAGGATTATTTTAGCTCAGGGTCTGAGCTAAATACTTGATTCTGCTTCACCCTGGGTTCACCGTGAGATGGAACCCTGTGGTACTGTGAATGCATGAAATAGGATCCCACCTCCAAGTAGAGAATTCTAGGGTTGGAGGATGGGGAAAAGCTGAAGGCACAGCTCCCAAGATTATGATCCCAGGGATACACTTCCTGAAGTTGGTCCCCACTAATTCAGGCTCTCTAATACTTCCAAAATAACATTAGTAGCCAGAGAGCAACTCTTCAATAAAGACCAGAATGAGCCCATGGGGGAAATGTTATCCAAACCATAAGACGCCAGCTTAGACCAAGAAAAGTAATTGAGGAGATAGGAGATGTGAATTATTAATATCTGGGTTTTAAAGGCAAAATTGACAAGACACTAGGTAAGAGCCGTGGAAGAAGTGAGAACAAGGGAAAAGAGAGGCCATTTCCTCTTTTTCTAGTTCTTGTGTTTTCTCATGAGTGCTTCTAGGTTACTGGTCAAAATACAGAAATGTTGACTGAGACACAAGGGAAAATGTGTGGAGCAGATGAGAATTTTGAGAAGTTTAGAGTTTTATTTTGTTCAAGATATAGTCAAGAGGTACAAATTGTAGGTTTGGATACAACACGAATTCACTTTCAGAAGTCAGTAAGACTGTATGAAATACTCTGGATGAGGTTTAGAGTCAGGCAGGATGTTTCTGAAGCAAGTGAGGTTCAGGGCTTTTTCCACTGATGGACAACATTGGAGCTCTGTAGAATTCGGGAAGAGATCCTTCCATTTTCTGGTGTCCTCTTCAGTTTCTTTCTTCAATGCCTTAA
>LOEQ01006635.1:12074-30895 GCA_001685075.1 Bramus lutescens | reverse complement strand
AAAGAACTCAAGAAACTAGACTTTAAAATTCTAATTAACCCAATTTAAAAATGGTGCACTGAACTGAACAGAGAATTCTCAACAGAAGAAGTTCAAATGGCCAAGAGACACTTAAGGTCATGTTCAACTTTCTTAGCGATCAGAGAAATGCAAATCAAAACAACTTTGAGATACCATCTTACACCTGTCAGAATGGCTAAAATATAAAAAAATTTGGGAAGAGCAAGAATGTGAGACTCAAAACCATCCCTCAGTCACACTCTTATGGAGAGCTTGGCATGTGAAGCAATGGATACTTTTCCTATACCAGGGGTATGAGCCAAGTTTAAAAGAAATTTCAGTTGTTAAAATATACCCAAATGCATTCTGCAGATAGGAAGCTACAGAGTTTCAAAACGCCAAGGAAGCATGTAGAACCACAACAGAGGTTATCCTGAATAATTAGTGTAGGTGATCAAAAAAAAAATAATAGGATGATCCCAAATAGTCTGGGCAGTCATAAACTTAATACAAAGAAACAATCACATAGTCAAAAAAAGAGGGTAGGGTCACAGACAAACCTTTAAGAACATTTAGAGTGCAGATGAGAGCCCGGTCTAAAACAGATTATCAGAAAGCCACAACCTCAGGCCCATGCCTCAGCCCCTGTTCCATAAAATTCCAGAGACTGCATACTTAAACGTATTCATAGGATAAGTTGGGAAAAATAAATATTCATAAAACTTTGTAGAATATTTAAAATAACAGAATAATATACTGAAGAGACTACTAACAGGTGTTAGTCATGCCATCTTTTAAAGCAAATGTAACTGAAACCCAATTTTCCTCCGAGCCACAGATTGGAGCCTAGGTAACCACATGATCTCGGCACACTGGAGTGTAGCATGAGTGACTTTTATGACCCTGCACTTTGAGGAAGTTTGCAGAGTGAGAAGAAAGCTATGAATAGAGCCAAGAGGTACAGACCATCAGAAAGCAGATGGCAGAAAAACAGGGTGACAAACGTGGGACTGTAAGAGCAAACATGTCTTGTTAACCTCCCACACAAGGACTGGACTGAGAAAAAACTCCTGATCATTTCCATAGAGGCTTGCTTGGATTCCCTGAAAAATGTGGGCTTGTCATTAGGGGGACTCTCAGATCGAATGGCAAACATGTTAACCCTGGAAATATGCAAACCAAGAGCCTCTTCTGAGGACTTGGAAACTAACCCTGTCTATGACCTTGTACTTGGTGCCGATGCTGGATGCCTCAGATCCGACTCTGAGCCCCAGATACCTCTCATTCTGCTTTAGATATTCTGACACAAAGAAGAGATAGTTATGATCCACCTACTTTACACACCCAGTCTCCACTACTGATACTGGTTCACTACATGGAAAAGTCACCTGATAGCCACTAAGAAACTACTTTCAAAATACTTAGGTCTGAGTTGACCCTAAAGAATTATTTTCTTCTAGGTGGGAATATGAACTTATTGAAATTTTTTAAAGATTCTCCCATAAGGTATTTCTTTTTATCCCTCTAGCTACAGTCTGTACAAACCTAACACAGTATTTTTCTGCAAGTGCATGGGAAGTAAGTTCACCCACTTTACCTTCCTTCAGCTAAAATAGAACTTATACAGGTACATAGAAATAAAAGCATTCATTCCCTCTAAAACATCCCTCTTGTTTAAAAATTCAGGTAGGCTTCTGCTAGGGTAGAGTTAGGCTCACTAACTACTGGGTTTCTTTGGTGTCCAGATAACAACTTGATTGTGTACTTCAGTTCAGAATAGATAGTGATGGGTCAAATGCCATCTTCTAGGTGTAGGAGGACTTTCTTCTTCTCTCATTCACTGTTAGTTTCACATTTAAATCTTCCTCCCACCCCTACCCTGAGGTGGTTCAGATCATATCAACAAACTTTCATTTGGGATGTTTTTCATTCATATTTGAGGAAATTGTAACGTGGAAGAGGGCTCACAAAATAATAAACTATTCACAGAGAAAGAAATATATAAGGTATTCAATATTTTAAAAATATACTCATTCTTGCTCTCATAAATAAAGAATATAAATAAGGATAGGGAAAAGACAATGGATATATGCTCTAAGACAAGAATGGCAGGTAGGTATTGTTGATGGTGATATAAATGAGCCCAGCCTCTGTGAAATGTACCTTGACAAATCCTAAGTAGAACGTGCACATGAATTTTTGGTGTGTGCACAAAATGACTTGCACAAGGCTGGTCATTGCAACAATATTACATCATCCAAGGAAGAGCCTAAATCAGAGTCTCACTAAATGAACTATTATATAAGCATATAATGGAATTATACATAATGATATACTGTATGAGGCTACTTTGTGCATATTGAGATGAATATATTCCCCAGATAGACTGGTAAATGAAAGTAGCATGAAGCAGAACAATGCCACGGTATCTTCTCACTCTTGTTTAAAGTAAAGAAGAAAATAGAATAGATCTGGAAGGATCCTGGGGACAATTGCTGTCTACGCATTAGGATATTAAGAAGTGGAAGTTGAGGGAAGTGGGAGAGCTGGCTCAACAGTTAAGGTTACTTGCTAACCTTGCAGGGAACCCACATTCGGTCCCCACAGGGTATCTCACAACCATCAGCAACTTCAGGTCTATGGAAGCTTATACCCTCTTCTGGCCTCAGTCATCAGGCATGCATGTGAGATGAATAAATACAGACAAATCGCATACGTATGAAATCAAAATCAAAAGTTTTTAAAGAAATGAATATGAGATAGTATTTATCTTAGTATATTGTTTTCATTCTTATCCTATCTTGTGTATATATATTAAAATTAATAAATTCTTTAATGGAATATAGAAACTAAGGGTATGTTGATGAATTTAGTTTTTCTTATAGACAGCGTGAAGCTGTTCAATGGTCTGAGAACAATCAATCTTTCAAGCACAGTCAGTTTTAAAGTACACTCTGGAGACATTAGCAGCATTCAAGGAATAAGGATAGACAGCAATTTCCATCAACATGTATGCACAACAATGTCCAAAACCCCTCTCTGCAGATCCTAATGCAGCAGTCAAGAGAGTGGTGTGAACATCTGAGATTTCAATACATCTCTGCATCTCTAATGGATTGTGGTGTAGGACCAAGACTGAAAACCGCTGTCATAGAAGATGTCTTAAATAATTAAGCAATCCCCAATGAAAGGAGCCTGAAGCAAATAATGTAACAGAAGAGGACAAATTAAAGACAAACTCTATTAACAGGTGAATCTTCAATCAACTGGGTACAAAGTTTAAAGGAAAGACTAAAACAAAAAAGACAATTCCTCATTTTCTGGCCTGGACAAGTGGGCAAGGCCATCAACTGCAGCAGAGAAGAGCATTATGGGAGGAAACAGAATGAGTTTGGTTATAGACATACTCATTTATATGTTGTGATAAATGTAGAAATAATTCACTTTATGCATCTGGAATTTAAAGAATTTGTATATTGGACATTTAGAACTTAAAATCATCAACCAAGACTCTTACCTTATAAGAAAAACTATGATACAGCAGCATTTATAAAAGTATAACTATTAACAGAGAATATAAAAATGGATATGAACATTTAAAAAGTAAGATAAAAAACTATATAACTATAGACATAGAAGTATAAAATAAAATATTTATAAAGGTCAACCAAGAGGAACTCAGTAAAATAATTGTTAACGGAATCCATCACTATAGGAAATCCAGGACTTGGTGTCTGCTTTCAGCATCTAAGGGTGATCTAGGTGGTAGGCATGCACTATATTACATAAAAAGGCTATGGTACAGATGGTAAGAGAGTTAATACAGTTTGTAGATTCACACGACAACATAGAAGGATCGTGGATTACAAGAGAATGTGGGAGAGAAAGGAAAGCAGGTAGAGATGGCAGTTGATGGCCAGTCGTTCCAGAAGATAAGTACGTACAAACAAAATAAGTAAGATTTGATGGACTATTAAGTTTGTGAAAGCAAGTACTATCTCTGTACTCAGAAGAAAGTCATGACATCTGAAGCTGATGATCCTGTAGAACAATGAGAGTATTTCTGGAAATAGCACTTCTAGAAAGCTAGTAAGAATGTGGCCAAGACCTCAAGTTTGTCTTAAACAAGATGAGTGACATTGTCTTCTCTGGAGTATAAGAAATGAGTATTTAGGCAAAGTGACAATGAAGATGAGTTTGATTGACTTGCAAGATACACAGATATATGTATGTAAGAAAAAATAATGAAAAATATCATAAATTTAAAAGAGAGGATGAAGGGGTATACAGGAGGGTTCGGAGGGTGGAAGGGGGAAATGGTGATACATATAATATAATAAAATGATTATATTATAATTTTAAAAAATAAATAATTTTAAAACTCTCACTTGTAACTACTACTTCTCTGTGGACCATGAGACGAAGCTGGTTTTAGATGAGGAGCATGTATAATGAGGTAATGAAAAAAGTTCACTTGAAATGGCTACAGTCGGAAAGATGAGGTAAAAAGCTGAGCAAGGTCCTACAGAACTTCTATGGAGTAAGGCCAATGACACTGTGGAAACCCAGTAAACTTCTTGTTCACCTCTAGTTTAGTACCCTCTCAACTATTGCTTAAATTCTTAGCTGGCATAGTCCTTGTGGTTTCCTTGGAGTTTTCCTAGTGTCTGGTTTCTCACTAACCCTACAATGGCTCCCTCTTTCAAGGTATCTCTTTCCTTGCTCCCTCTCTCTGTCCTTTACCCAACTAGATCTTCCTGATCCCTCATGTTCTCCACCCTGTTCTCCTTTTCCCCTCCCCACTCCTGTACCACTCTCCCCACTTCCCCTGTGCTGTCAATTTACTAAGGAGACCTTGCCTACTTCCCTTTCCTGGGAGGATCCATGTATTTCTCGCTTAGGGTTCTCTTTATTTCCTGTCTTCTCTGGGGTTGTGGACTGTAGGCTAGGTATCCATTTTTTTAAATTTGAATCACATTATTAAAGGTTTGGATTTTGAAATACACTCCCAATCCAAACTGTGACACACCAAGCACACAAGAGGAGACATAAAAACAAGAAACATATGATGTGGGATTCCAAAATATGTGATTCTAAAATGACAAGTGAAAGGGAAGAAGCAAGTAAGAATTGATTTTGTTGAGGTGTTAGCCTAAAGCAAAGACACAGAAAGAACCCATGGACAGAAAGTAAACCCAGAGGCTGTGCACTTCAGAAGAGGAAGATGTCAGTACTGATCAAACTCTCAAGGGGCAACAAAGATCTTTTTATGAAAAAAAATTGTTGAGGAGAAACAGAAGGTAGGAGATAGAGAGAGGAGGGGAGGTAAGGAAAGAGGAAATATATAATAAGTAAGTGTCAGGAGCATCTAAGAGGTTGGTTTCCTGTTGTCTCGTAATAATTAATTCAGTATGAACATTGTCTCTGAGCTTGGTAAAAGAGATGGAATTCTTAGGGCAAGACGGAGGATTATGTAAGTGGTTGAACTGGGGCTATGTGGCAATAACTAGTGTCTTACTGTCTTTATCTCAGCACAGCAGATTCTCATAAATTCTCCAAGTGAAGGCAGGAGGCAGGCTCTTCTCCCTTTCTCCAGAGAGGCAACACCATGTTCTTGCAATGTGCTCCTAGTTCCCAACCTACCTTGAAAACACGCTTGTGCATGGGAATACAGTCTTCATACTGATCAACTAGCCCTTCAACTTGTAAGAGACAGCCTTGTTAATGAGGGACCCTCTTCCTCCTGTGCTTGGCTTTTCCTTGGAATAAACACTGAGAGTGGTATTCACTCTTAAGAAAGAAAATCTCTAAAAGTATTTCTCATTTCTTCACTGGAATCCAATTGCTCTGCTACCCTGTCAAAGACACATTCTCATGACTTTTAAAGTCTAGTTCTTTTGACATTCTCTTTATGTGTTTGATTGAACTTGTTACATTTAAAGTCAGGACTTTTGACTTCTTTCTAACTCTAATTGTTGTTCTCTTTAGAATTAGATAAAAATAACATCGGAAACTAAGAAATAAATTTCCTCACCTGCCACAAGGAAAGTGGAAATTTGTTTTCTAGTTTGGAAATTCTTTCACTGACATATTCTTCATAAGACAGCAATAAACAGTATTCTATTGGCATATCGTGCTCTGTATTCAGTATGGTATAATTAAGCACTTCTAAAATCCCCAGGAAGATGTCATTTTAAATACCACAAAGAGATACTGACTGTATCGTCTGAAATAAAGAGAACCTCATTAACATTTGTATGAAGATTAGAATAACACCTCCACACTTAAAAAAAAAAAACTTCTTTGATGCACAATTTGAACCGAAACCTTCCTTATAAACACTTTGATTAATACCTTCTTATTTGAATGATTCAAGAAAAAGGGTGTGAAAATTACCTGCAAGTCACTTAAGCACATCTGGCTGTGGGTTGTGACAGGAACAAATGGAGTCTTTCTCTGAGCTACAGTCTCCCGATAGTGTGGTATTGTTTGCATCACACAGGAGAAGGAATTCAAATATTAATGGAAATGCATTTAGGCAAACACTATGAAAATATGTTGCCAAAGCACATACTTCCCTCTGTTACTTCTCTGATCTTCCTAGCTGTTCACTCAGAGTATGCTTGCAAACACATCTCAGACTGTGCTGTGCCAAACCTGCTACGGGGGAGTAGGAATGGAAAAATCCATTACGGCAGCAATTAGAGGGAAGATTCTTATAGGATATTCATCTCGGTGTCTGACTCCAGCCACTCAAAATTTTACTTCAATTCATTAGTCATTTCAGTTCTTAGAATTTAAAATAATCCTTTTTTCTGATTCCTGTTCAGATAAAATCAGTAGATAAGGGAATCCTTTTCCTTTCTTCTGTAGAGCATGAAACTCAAGTAAAAACCAATGGCTCTGGCCCTTGCATTCTGCAGACTATGAGAAAAAATTTTTCTGTTATTCCACATTATACATCTTTACTGTACGGGGGCACAGGGCTTGTGCACTCTGCGCTCTGAAAAGCAAGTGGCTTCCAGATGGCCAGAACTCAGAATGGATTTATTGAGCAACAGAATGAAAATGAAAAGGGGGATAAGACAAGGTTGAAGAACAGATGTAGAGTGATGGGGAATATAAAATTTACCCTAAGGAGAGAGTGTGCAAGTGAGCGGAGGCATTTCCAAATGTTGATCTGAATCAAACATTTAAAATTAAGAATGCAAATTAAATTTTGGAACAAAAATAAAATAAAATCAATGTTGGTGCCAACTGGAACAACTCAGCATGAGTGTCCATTTCCTTGTTATCATTAAAACCAATCTTCCTGTGGGGTTGTTTGTCCCTGAATCTTTGAAGTAAAACCCTAAGTGAGTTTATCATAGCATACTATTGCTCTCTTCTTACTCAACAGCTATAATTCCTCAGGAAATGAAAAAAATCCACAAATTCAGTACACTTAAAAATCCAAAATTAAGGCTGGGCACTGGTTGCACATGCCTTTAATCCCAACACTCAGGAGGCAGAAACAGGTGGATCTCTGTGAATTTGAGGCCAGCCTGGTCTCCAAGAGCAAGTTCCACGACAAGTTCCAAAGGTACAGAGAAACCCTGTCTCAAAAATAAGCAAAACAAAACAAAATCCAAAAGTAGTCAGTACAGTGCACAGAGTGTCCTGGGCTCTGTGTTTTTGCCATAAATATGCATGCAAAGTACATTTTGGTCTTGTTAATTTACTTCTTCACAATAGGAAAATGATTCTTAATAATGTGTTTGATATAAAATGACCAGAATGAATCTATTTATTACTGTCTTCTATGTTACACTGTCTCCAGATGTAAGCAAAGCTGATGAGTAAATATGGCCAACCAACAGTGACTTAATGATGCAGGACTTCCTAATCAATCAATTTTTCTCTAAAAAATATGAATGTAGACCCATGTTTTATCTTAAATAGCAATCTAAAAGGCCACCACTGATGTAACTCAGCTGCTCAGAAGATATAACCTGACTGAGGGCAAGACTTATTTGAGAAAATACTTCAGTTTCACTTATTACCCATCAGGACAGACATTCACAGGTGGACCTGTACAGAGATGCTGGGATTGAGGGCTCCATGAAGATCTCTCTACTTGATAAAGTACTTACTGAACATCTTCAAACTTCCTGGCACTGTGCTGGGTTCTGAAAATTCAACAATAAATAAGACCAAGTTTCTGCCATAAGGAAACTCAAAAGCTAGGAAATTTCTAAACTAAAGGGAAAGTAAAGGAAATGGGTAGCAGTTTTGCCAACAGGGGGAAAAAATCCAACTTCATGGTAGCTCTAGAGCCAGGAGGAAACTAATCTACCATACCTAACTCACCATCTCCACAAAATAGCCTCTATGTTCTCCCTCCCCCCTAGTCAAGCCCTGAAGAGTAGTAAGATCTCTTACATCAATACAAAATCAATCACAAACTAGCACAGGCAATAACCATAACCAATCAATAACAACACAACCAATAGCAAATGTCACTGCCACCAAAACCAGAATTATTGCCATAAGCATCACCAATACCAAACAACTATACAGCTAACACACCACAAACACCACCCTCATTAGCGAGCATCAGTGCAGAGTGCATGGGAAAACCACAGATTTGGCACTGTGGTCATCAGTATTGAATCCCACTATGGCATTCACTTATCCAGTGAGCCATCTCTCTGAGCCTTATCTATCTCAACTCAAAGATAATATAGGATACTAGGCTTTCACCATTAAATGGAATTAAATAAATGATACCGAATAAACAAATAGTATATGATAGAAAGCCAACAATTAAAGATGCTATAACTGAGCCAGTAAGATGTCTTTGTAGGTAGGGACATTTGCTGTCAAATCTGACAATCTGAATTCAATCACAAGTGGAGAACTCACTCCAGCAAGCTGTCCTTTGGACTCCACATACATTCCTTAGCACACAGGTGCCCACACACATAATCGCTAGATAAATAAACAATAAATGTAATAAAATTAATTTTCAAATACTTTAAATGTGACACTCAGTAAGAAGCCTTTGTACTTGCGGTGCCCAACATGTAACACATCGTCATAGAAGAAGCTAAAATAAAGGAGGTATAGTATTAATTCGCTGGGTGTTGTGCCATAGGTCTATAATCCGCAGAGAGAAACCCGGATGACACCGCACTCTGAAATCTACCATTATGCATTAGAGAGGCACTTGGAATGAATTAACCATTTATTGATTAGCAGATGGTCACACTTGGCCACTGACGCCCGGAATCTGAAGAAACCCAGGGAAAAGGAGGGGAGTGACGCATTTCCACAGCCATTCAGCAATACAGCAAGAAAACAAAAATAAAAAATCAAACCCTTCCGTTGCTTCTCTGGGCATCTGCTTCTGGCCTTGCTGTGTGCTACCTAATCTTGAATTTATGGAGTCAACAGAAACACCCTGTCTTTGGCAGCACAGACGGCCGACAAATAGCAAGAGCATTGATTTTGGTATTTGGCCAAACTGATGGTATCATTATGTTGACTGAATATCACTGTTCCTAATAAAAATGGTTGATGTGGAGCCTAAGGGAAGGGGAAGACTGGCCTGGGGAAAGGAGAGGAGAGGAAGAAATGCCATCAGCGAGAGCTGCTTTCTCTCAGGCCGCTTGGCCTCTGTGTTCAAGCATTCCGTAGTGACTTTCCAGTGCTTGCCTCTGGGGCTTAATTTCATTTCTTTTTCCTCAGCGTGTTAATGTCACCAAACATTTGCCAAAAGAACTAAGAATTGTAAATATAATTTAGTTTTCTGCTTCAGTACATATTTGGAATAGAGCAGTTAAAATATTTGATTAAAATGTATGTAAAATATGTAATCAAGCTTTTAATTATTTCGATTACCAAAACTAACACCATTAGTTGAAGGTAACGATATGTATACTCAGAACATAAATGAGCTTGAAGAACAGATCCTCTCTGAAGGCATCCACTCAACCTGTTTCTACCTAAAATTTAAATGCAGCCACATCAATGCAACACGGGAAAGTAACTAATGGTTATTTTAAGATTCATTTTAGGTGTTAGCATGTCCACATTTAGCGCTAATTATAGATCCAGAAAACAGATGTGAGCAAGTGATTTGTGAACTGCAAATGAATTTTAGTACATTAAAGACTATAGAATAAAATAATATTGGCTTAAAGAATCCTGAGTGGTATCAAGCATGAAGAACCTGCTCTTCAGTTTCTTTGTTATAATGATAAATTTTATATTGTTATGTGTACATTTAAGTTAGCATATGAAATATCCTACAATCCCCAATTTTACATGGGACATCCTAGTCTAGACAACAGAGACACACTTTTTCATTACAGGATGTGAATGTGTAAATAAGGATATATCTGTATCAGTTTCAACAATATTAAGTCTCTGCTGTTTTTCAAGTTATCATTTTTTTTCAGTCTATGAGACTTTGCTTTTTATGGAGATGTGGCTGACACACAAGAACACAGGTTTAATGTATGTATTTGGATGCATGTGAGAAAAGTATATATTGGAAATAGTCACCATATATAATAATATAATAATATGTAATAATAGTACACTTAACTATTACGCCTCAAAGATTCCCATCTCCCTTTTTTTCTGGAAGATTTTCTCTCTTCATGTTTCTCTCTTCATATTTCAAGTACATATTTCAGTATTGGAACTGCATGCAGTATGCAACAGATCAGGCCTCTGGGATGTACTCCTTGATCAATACCTCCAAACTCCTCTTTCTCATTTAAGCTGTTGCTTCTATGCTTTGAGCTATTAGCTTTCTGATGTGTGATCATGTATTCCTCCACTTCTTGCTTTATCCACGTAGCAGAACACCTTCAAAGATATATCCATATTGCAGCAAAGACAGAGCTGATGCCCTTGTCTTTTGAAGCTGAATCATGTTCCATTGGGTGTACAGGCATGTATGAATTTCACATGTTCATTTGCTGATAGATATGTAAACTGTTGAAATGGATGCTTAAAATGGTGCTTCAGTAAATGAGAAGGTGTAGACACCTCTTCAAGATCCAATTTCTATCCTGTTGAGTTTCAATTACAAGAGGGATTTCTGAGCCTTACATCACTTCCATCTTTACTATTTTGAAGAGACTCTATACTGTTTTTCACAATGAGAAAATTTACATTTCTATCAAATGTGTGCAAGAAATTCATTTATTATATATATGCTAACAATTGTTTTCGTTTTATTTTATATAATAGCAATTTTATTGTTTCATAACTGTAAATATTTAGGAAATATACATCAGTTCTTTAAACATATTCAGCTCATATCTGAAATTTTATAACCTTTTACCAAGAACTCTTCATTTCTTCTCCCTTCAGCTCCTAGAAACAGCCTTTATGTTCTGCCTATGAGGTCAACGTTTCTAGCTTCTTCATTCAAGTGAAAGTATGCAATATTCTCTTCATGTGTCTGGTTTAATTCAGTCTTTTAGGTTTAAATTTTGCTCTGTGTATTTGCATGTCATGTGTCCTTCATCCATCTATCTACTGACAGGGCAGTACATTTCTACACCTTGGGAATTCTGAATGAAACTGAGGTGCCCAAGGGAATGAAGTTGTCTCTTTGAGGTTCTTTCCATACCCTTGGGTTTTGAACTGTGGTTGCTTACTAGATCACTGATCATTATGATAACTAAACCATGAGAGGGGGTCTATTTTCTTAATAGCTGTTGTCGTGTTAATTTGCCTCCCACATGATGGCTTGCATGGACTTCTTTTTAGATTGTCAAAATTATATTAACTAAAATGAAAGCATTAAAAACATGAGTGCTGATGAAACTCTATCTCAGATTCCCTTGAGGTAACAAGGAGATGTCTTTCTTGTCTGCTGAGACCTGTTGGATGGGTTATGTTTTGCTTTAGGATCTTTCATTAATCTCTATCTGTGTCTTCTTGGTCAGGATCTCAAGAAAATAAGAGCAGCATCATGAGAAATTGTGTCCCCAAATAATTTATGCTCTCCAGGAACCTTACAGCTTGGCTTCATTGAGAAGCAGGGATTTATAAACGGATTTCATTAAAATGAGTTTGTATTAGATGAAAGTAGTCCTGCTTTGGTTAGCATAACAGCCAACTTGACGGTCTACGGTCATTAGAGATGAAACCCTCTACTGAGGATTTGTTGAGATGAAATCTGTAGGTATCTCTGTCCAGGATTGCCTTGATTATTCACTGATTCAGGAGGGCCTAGCTTATTTGGTTAGTAGAAGTCTTGGGTAGTTGGTCTTGGCATATGTGTGTGTGTGTGTGTGTGTGTGTGTAAAATCTAGCTAAACATGTGCCTATGAGACAGAAAGTCAGAAAGCAGCATTCCTTCATGGGTTTTGCTTAAGGTTCCTGCTTTGAGTTCTCTCAATGATGAATAAACTGTTATCTGAAAAATCCTTTATCCCCTATGTTACTTTTCATTAAAGTGTTTTATCATGGAACAGAAAGAAACTTGAACAAGTCCCTAAATCCAATTAGGAGTGTTCTTGTTACAAGAAGAGAGACAGAGACAGATAGAGGAGGCCACTTAGAGACCAATTAAAATAATGATGTTGAAAACCAACAATGATCCGAAAATGCTGGGCATCACTACTAGCCAGGAAGAGGTAAACAGGGATCTTACAGGACCTTCAGAGGAAGGACAGCCCTGTAGATATACCACTGTTTGCTCTCTATTCTCCACATTTGAAAATAAATGTATGTTGGTTTCAGGCGCCACATGGTCACTTCTTAGGACAATCCTAGGAGACACCTCTTCTACTCCAATGGCAAGTAAACTCTTTAGATGGCAGTGGGTAATGTTTTATGCTCACCTCCCACTGGCACACTGTGTTAAGGATCTATCTTGACCTGCTCTCTGTGGCCAACAGCAGAAGTGATTCCAGCAAGAATAAACTCCATCTGTGTTTCTCTGCCTCCCCTTTTTTGCATTGTTGGTTACAGTCCCTTACACAAATTGTCATGGCAGAGAGCCTACCTTTCTTAAATCAGACTGGAAGACATCCTAGAGTGCATTTGTCCCCTACACTTGACCTAAATCTATCATACCATGAGAAGCCTGTATCTGGCAGAGAAAATACTATTTTTTTTCTTCCATCCACTCAACATTGAGTAGTACCTGGGGAGATCTGTGCAGAGACAGCTGTCTGGCAGTGACTGTAACCTTCAGGAGAGGAACACAGCCAAATGCAATCCTTGGTCTAGCAGAGGAAGATATAAGGTGATAAATGTCTGGCCTTCCCTTTCCTCTCTCCCTAACTCTCATGCCAAAGCTTCTTGTTGTCTGATGTATACAGAGTCAGGAACACGCTGAAGAAATCTACAAGTCAGGCTCTTCCAGAGCACACAGAATGGAGGAAGTTAGACTGTGGAGCCATAGGGACAAATGGAAGACACTCAGCTAAGAGGCAAAATAATACAGGGAATGGAAGAGGATGGAGCCAGCAATACATAGAAATGTAAACAAGACTCTATTTATTAGTCGGGTCTATGATCTTAAGTTAAGAAAGTAAACTGATAAATTAATTCAGAGATTTTAGGCAAGTCAATCAAAACATGCTGAAACCGTCACATAATATTTCAACTGACCAGGCCTGAAAGAAGTAAGGTTGAACCTGCCCATATCTACCCTCTTCATACAGACACTCTTTCAAGCTGGCGTTTGGGGTGCTTCCACAACACCCTGTGGTCTTTCGACTTATCTGCATCAAAGAAGGGGCTAAATTCCACACTGTATAAAATTTAATGCAAAGGATGAGTGGACGGTGCAGAGAACAAAAATCAACCACCAGCCAGGCCTGTATGATTGATTATGTCTCTATAGCCATCTACAAGATCAATCTACTCTCCTTGAAAAGGAATCTTTTCCAAGTTCACATGACTCTGAAGTTAATCCAGTGTAGTACAGCTCCTCACTGAGCACAACTGAGATGAATGGTAGACGCCAGTACACCTGCTTCTGGGAGGAAAAAAATAAAAGTCATCTTTCATAAGGGCACTGCCAGCCATTAAAATGACAAGCAGCTTTAGGAAGGAACTAACACGTGTGACAAAAGACAGCAGAGCGTCCTGGAGGAGGGCAGCCTGGTCATGTGAGTTCATCTTCCCCCTGGGGGAGCAGACGTGGCATCTGCCATCTAGGCTGCTTCCCACTGAGGTCCTGAGGAACAGCGGCAGCTTTACGAGAGGCATCACAGCCATGATCTTTGATTTCCTCTTAGATACTGTTGCAATGATGAAAAACATGAACGCTCAGGGGTTTCAACCAGACCGGGTGTCCTTGGCCTGCAATCCAAAGTGCTCTTCAGATTGAAGCAGCAAGGTCGCCTGAGCTACAGAAAAGAGCTCCAAGTCAATCTAGGCAACTTATGAATATGTTGTATCAAAGAGGAGAATTTTAAAAAGAAACCTCAAGGGCTGAGCACATTGCTAAATGACACAGCATTTCCCCAGAATATCAGCATCCATGAGGCCCAGTGTTCATTCACTGGGACCTCAAAAATACAACAGTGGTGAACATGAGAGTGACCCTCATTCTTACCCAGACTTTGAGATTCATGTTTCACTGAGTGTTGAGTAGAACCACTGACTTGGGTTGTAGTGACAGTGATTTGGCATTATACCACAATGGAAAAAATAGTTAGATTATCAAAAACTATCTTTAATAAAACAGTAAAATAAAGAATCAAAGGTTTATAGGATGAAGCACAGGAGAATGAGGTTAAGGAGCAATGAGAAACTCAGTGGATCCTCCAGGATTAGTTCACTTTTCGCATTTGTTTTGATCCCTGGTCTTTAAAAAGTTGTTTATTTTACCTTTCAAAGGTAGTTATTCAAATGCCACCCAAGTTATAAAATTATACATATTCTTATACAGAAATGCATCTTTGCAAAACTGTTGCATTTTCCTGCACAAGTTTTCTCATCTCGCAAAAGTGTCCCCACAGCTACACCTACAGATGCGATCAGGCATTTAAAACTTGAAAAATCAAAAGCTCAATGTCTTGTCAATTTTGTGTAATACTGATTTATCCAACACTGTTTTAAGCTTACTTGTAGAAGAGAACAGGATCAAATCTGACACCCTTTGAATTCCAGAATGCCATCTTTTTAATATCAATTTGGGGGGGAACCCCACAACTCTAATAGCAAAATTGTTGAGGTTTAACAAAGTATTTTCATAGGAATGACCTGCTTAAGAATTCATACCCTGTCATGCTTATAGTCATTTGTCTGTACATGTGTACTCAGGCATAAATTGGAATAAAGATAAAGACACCATTTCTACTCTAGGATATGCAATGTAGCCTGGAAATCAGGCAAATTCAGAGGGACTCATATCAAAACAGTGCCATGACAAGTTCAATATCTGTGCAGTTGATTAATACTGATGCAAAGCCAGGCTCTGATCTCCATCTTTAGACATAGCTAGAAATAAGGACTGAATGTCTGCAAATTTAGGAAAAAAAATAAGAAAGCTAGTCCACTCCAATACAGACATAGTAAGGCAAAGGAGGCTATGTATCTTCATAGTCCAAATGAGAAAGACATCAGAGCTCAGCTCCTGAGTTCTCAAAGCTATAGGTTTCACATTCTCCGTGGCATTGAAAAAGGATCAGATCCCTTGATAGTCTTCCAGTGCAGTGTGGACCTGGTTTAAATGGCCAGCCTTCACTCTCCTGGAGCAAGATATTTGCTCTCTCTGTGCTTAAGTCTCCTCATCGGTAATGGTGCCCAACTCCTGACAGATGTGTCTGTCTTGTGTGTTCGAAGTGTGAACTGAAAGTCATGCTAATGAAACCCCTCAGAAGAACATCTTCCTGGCAGTCAAAAAAGAAACAAGGCTCCTGGTCTGTAGCAACAGCCATTGCTGCAGCAGCCGTCTCTTTGATTTAGAACTACCATGGGAGACTCTTTGTCAACACAACAGCTGGTGGCCAGGAAGCAAAGTGCCTATGAGAAGGATGGCAGCCCACCTTCCACACCACACTGTTGAGTCTGACTCTCGTTCTCCTCCCACAATGTTGTATCTCTTCGTTTACCTAAATAGACTATGGTTCTGGAAACAAATGTGTTGAGTATTATTAGCAGAACAAGTAGAAAAGCATACGAGGATGGTAACACTCTTATTAAGCACTTAAAGTCACTACATGCCTGAAACAGTCAGGCTGTCATGGGAACACAGACCAGGCAAAATCTCAGTTGCAAACAATTGATCTATTATTTATAAATAAACAGCACTGTGGATCGTTAAAAAAAAAAAAACCCAGGTCTAGCAAGATAGCCTTGGAAATGATAACAAAGAGGAAAAAAAAAGACAAAACTTCAGTAGGTCAGTCTAAACTACTGAACTATAACATGCTGAGTCTTCTATGGGCTAATGAGACCTCGGCACTGTTGGGAAATGGATCTGTTTTAGCAGTGTCCGTAACGCATTTGCTGGTTTTAGCAGCACTTGCTAAGAAAATGGCTAGTAATATCCACGCTAATCACCCCCCAATGTATTTCATTTGCCTTAAGTGAAGAAAACCACACCAAATGCTTAGGCTTTTTCTAATGTTAGCTTCCTTCCCTTTCCTCACCCAGCACCTGGGTTCCGGCTCTCATTATCTCTTATTTCACTATTCAAATAACCTGCTCTTTCTCCTGTGGCTTCTTTCTCATTTTTTTCCTTTCTGGTCTACCCCCACACCATCCTTGGAGGGGACTTCTCCTTGGCTGTTTATGTCTCAAAGCTTTGCAAAGACTGCAGCTCCTTCCCCGTCTCTACACCTTGGCTTCACCATGAAGGCTCATTGGATCCATGCCAAATTACTCACAGAAGCCTAATGGTCATCCAAACAGATCTGTTAGCTATTTCTTAAACATGCCGAGGGCCCTCATTTCCACAACTTTCATACAGATGCATCTCTTCTTTGCTCTCTATATCTGTTTGTAAAATTAGAATTCCTGAACCACACACTAATGCCCAGAAAGAAGCTTAAACACATTATAGAGATGTCACCAAAATCTAACAGGACGTCTGTCTAGCAGGCTATCTTTCCATTTTCCCAAATAATCAATAGTTTGTTAACAATAAATGCAACACTAACAATAGATGGTTTTAAAATAATTTTGCATGTATATACCATTAAAATCCACCATTTTGCCCTGGTAGATTTTTCTTTATGAACAAAAATGAAAGAAAAATTTATCCAGATCGTACACAAGTTTTGTTACATGTAGTCTATAAGTTTTATACCTTTTTGTTTTCTCAAATTCTCCACATGAACCACAGAGCATTTGGCCCTTAAATTATTTAACATTCTCATTATTGAAAGCATGCTTGGTTTTCCAATTTCCCGATTCCTATATGTGTATTCTGCCTTTTGAAAGGTAATGGCCATGGCCCAGCTAGATCATGTATGAGAGGTGTCAGCATGATAAGAGCTCTCTCACCAACTTTCTCGCTAAATCCTCTGCACAGTTTTAAAGATACTACTACTACTACTACTGCTACTACTATTATTATTATTATTTTACTATGTGTGTATGCACATGTCTGTATGTGGGTTTCTGTGCACTGGTAGAGTACCTGTAGAGGCCAGAAGAGGACATCAGATCCCAGGAGCTGGAGTTATGTTAAGCACCCAGGAGCTTGACAAGGGTGATGGGTATCAAACTTGGCTCCTCTGGAAGAGAAGTATGTGACCTTAACCACTGAGAAATCTACCCCATCCCTTCCATATTTTGCCATATACTAAAATGCCTTTTCATACACCTGTACTTATGAACCCAAATGCCTTGTTAATTGTGTGGCACTCACCTGGCCACCAAGCCCCACACCAATGTGACTCTTAAAAGTACAGATTTAATTCTTATCTCATCAGACCATATTTTGTTCTAAATAAATGGTTTTTGTCACTTCTATCCAATTATTCCAGGCATATTAAAGGAACTATATTTTGCTCACCATCTCCAGGCATGGAAATTTTTAATGAGTGCATAAAATCTTATCATGGTCTCTAGAAGAAAATCTGAAGATATAAATAAAAGGAAATCCCTTGTGGTCCTTATCTGTATCATCACAGCCATGACTACCTAACATTATCAATGTTACTCTCTAATGATTATAGTAGCTTTAGTTTACAGTCAAGCAATAGACTTTGAAATAAGAGCAATGAAAATGTGGTTTATTTACTTGTAAGTCTCGTATCTCGTCAAATTGCTGTATTTGGTAAACCCTTGTTTATTCAGACTGGTCAGTCAGCAAATACAAAATGCAATGGTAGAACACACCTGTGAAGTCCTTTGCTACCATGCCTATTTGGGAGGACACTGCTAGCTTATCATAAAATCACATGTCTAGGATTGAATATTGGTGTCCATGCAAATCCCCTCGAAAGGACATCTCTCTTTCTCACAGTCTCAGCAAATTCATAAATAAATAAATGCAAGCTCATAAGCTATACACACATCTTGATAGAGTCTTTGAGTAGAGCAGTTCTTACATTCTGTTAGAAATATGATGACTTGAAATATCCGTTAATGTGGGATGGGGGCTGAAGAGATGGTTCAGCAATTAAGAGCTCTTGTCATGCTTCCATGAGGGTCAGACTTTAAGACTCCAGCATCCATATTTCCCAAGCGTTAGTTTCTCCAACTCTGTGTGATCTGACACCCTCTTCCGGCTTCCATTTGTACACAGGGCTGCACCTTGCACCTGCTCAAGCAAGTGCACATTCTCCTCTGTGTGTGTGTGTGTATCTCTCTCTCTCTCTCTCTCTCTCTCTCTCTCTCTCTCTCTC
>LOEQ01006634.1:60011-72396 GCA_001685075.1 Bramus lutescens | reverse complement strand
ATGGGAGGGAAATGGGAGGAGGGGAGGAGGTGGAAATTTTTAATAAAAAAGACTTTCTATAATATAAACCTTCACATGGTTAAATGAGACATACATATGTAAGTCATTTTTCTCTCAATCCTGCAGTTTTCGTATCATGGAATAAATTAGGCAAATACTTTTATTCTACCTCCCTAACTTGTTGGATAAAAAAATACACTGAAATACTTTATTCCCAACCCCTCATATTGAGAAATGAATGAACTTGACAGAAAGAGGGAGGCTTGCAAGTCCTCTCCGAATGATAATGGGAGAAATATATGGTGTGTGGAGAGGTGGGGAGCGTTCCACATAATGAATCATATGCGGAAAGTACAGTGGAGAATTCAATACTGTGCTTCTAAAACCTCAATAGTGCTTACTGTAAGTGATATTTTTGTGGCCTTTTCTTTGCCCAGATATTTGTCATTCTGTAGTTGATTTAGAAAGAGATTCATGGAATGTCATAATTATTTAAAGAAGGGAACAGGCAGAGTGTTCGTTTGCCATGTCTATAAATCTTTCCTTATGTCTTTTGAGAACTCTGCTCTGGCTGCTGCCTTACGCATGTAACAGGAGTATATCATGATGCCAGTATTGTCAAGCCCCCAGAACGCTTTTCAGTGTGGGATCGCAACCAGAGACAAGTGTACTGCCAACTTCTGACCACACAGTACAAATACCATTAGGCTGGCACAATGACATCAGTTCACCAGTTTAAGACTTTTTCCTTCTTCATATTTTATGTTCGCTGAGATAAATAAGACAATTAAAACACAGCAGAGTACTGATGCAACAAAAGAAAAGCAGATTCTTGGAAGAAAGTATGCACAGAAGATTTAATGTGTAGACAATCAAAACATTAAAGATGGTGGTCCAAGTAGTATTCAGTCATGTTTCATCCATTCTCCCTACTAGTCTAGATAGTCCTCAGAACAATTTAAAATGTAAATATAAAATTGTCACTAAGATGAGGATTTTAAAAACCTCATTGGCAGTCATGAGGGGCTGTGATGAAGTCCTTAGATGTGTTCCACGAATTCTTCAATGAGATCATCTGGCTCATTGTCTTGTTACAAGCTCCTTAGCAGCAATTGTATATAAACAGAAAGAACCTTCGTGTTTCTAAACATTCAGGAGAAAGCTAACATTAAAGTTATCTGATTTTTTAGAGTGATGTATTTCTGGTACATTAAAAAATGTGGAATGGGCTTTAAAAATGAACTCCTAGAAGCATTGATAATTTCTTCCTAGAAATGCTTTACTAAGGTCAGACTCATCAGTCCTCCGCTCCCTGTACAACCTGGATTTTTTGGATAGTAATTCACAAAGACTTAGCACTTTTCCCTTTGGACCTAGTCCTCCCTGAGTTTCAGTAAAGGGGCTTCTGCAGAGAGAGGCACTTCAGCTCATTGGCTGCAGGCAGGAAAGGGACATCACTCTCATCCTCTTTTATCTACCCTCTCCTCTTTCTGGAAACCAAAGAGACTTTGTAAGGTTTACCGCGGAGCCCCTCTCCGTTAGCCTCTCAGACGTCTGGGCACACAAGAGTCTCCTCAGATATAGTGTAGTGTACTGATGAGGGAAGGCCCAGAAGTCAGCGGGGCTTCCTAACAGTAACGAAATCTCAGCTTAAACCTTTGGAGGAAATTAAATTTTCTAGGAGACATGAGAAATATATTTTGATAAATGAAGCATAATTTTTACATATGTGCATAATGTGTGTGTATGTATGTATATATATATATATATAGTGTGTGTGTGTGTGTGAGTGAGTGTCACATGCACAACACAGCATGTGTGTAGACGTCAAAGGACAACCTCAGGTGTCAAGTTTCCTTTCTGCCCTGTTTGAGGTGGGTTTCCTGTTTGTACAAGCGTATGCCAGGCTATCTGGCCTACAAACTTCCAGATCTTCTCTTATCTGTATCTCTCACTTCTCCATATGGCTATTTGCATTAGAGGGGTAGATTCCATACCTAGCTTTCCTTGTATTCTGAGGATCTGAACTCTGGCCTCAAATTTGAATGTTAAGTGTTTAACCCACACTACTTCATCCACTGAGCCTTCTCTTTAGCCTTTAAACATCATTTGGTAGAATGGAAATCAGAACTTAGAATATGCTTTGATTGTATGTTTGAATTGTCTCCATTCTTTACTTAAATTCGTGACCATTCCAGTCTGCTTGCTCTGGTATGTCTTGCCATTTGAAATGACAGCACTAAAGTATTTAACTCTGTTCATTTGTTATTTCCCGTTTTGCTGACAGCATCTTTTCGGAACAGGATACAGTCTGACTACAATCTGACTGGAACGACTAAGTCATAGCAGATCATTAAATTTTAGACATATCAAAGGCTCATCCTATAATTGCTGTGCATTTCCATCTACTCTTCACAGGCAGTCTCACACAGGTATGTGGTTTAGTAGGTACATATTTTGTGTTTGCTTCTTCCAGCCTGGTGCTCTTCTCAGATCCACAGTGGCCACGTTTGCATCCGGATCAAGTTTTCAGAATGTTTGTGATTAGGTTACTCTAGCCTTTATTCTTATTGCGGCTCTCCAGTATAAACATTGTGCGCTGAGTAATGAGGCTGGCGTAAACCAAATCCATGTAGTTGATCTGTCTTTTCTGGCCTAATTTACACACTCATACATTTCTGGTAAGATGGCTGTCAGCTTTCAACTGACAGACCGAGCCCCTTGCCTCAAGAGCATCCTTTGTCTTTGGCTCTGACTCTTAGAGCAAGAGTTATCTTGGTTCTCTGGTTTTAGGAAGAAAGGACAAGTGATGCAAACAAATGTCATACACACGCAAATTACCAAACTCTGTAAAATACTAAATTTCTTTTTGTTTGGTCATTTGCTGTTGCCATTTCAAAATTTTTGCCTTTTGCTGTTGAACTTTAATAACAGGGGAAGGGGCAAAGTGACAATCTGTAAGATCTGTAAATTGCACTTCGAAATAGAAACACTGCTCTTCTCAGAGAAAAGTCCTTTTAGTACTTTTAAATCTGTTGGCATTTTATGCTCACTCCATGTGGTTTGTTCAAGCATAAGGGGTCACTGCATTAGCAATGCAATAGGGCAGGCAGTGTGCAAGCCTGTGTTGATGCTTGGTGGTTGCAGAAGGTGAACATTTTCAGTGTGTGTACTTCTCATGAGTGAAAAGAGAGAGAGAATCTGCAAGAGATAAATAGACATCTAGCTGTTTCTTTTGAGTATAGAAGCATCTTCTGGGAAGTTGTCTGGAGCTTTCTTTTATGCTTTCAACAGGCAGTTCGAAGGATCTAGTACGATCTAAACACTTGGGGAGCAATGTGGAGTCTTAAATATTTTCAAGTTGCAACCCTTGCACACTCAACAAACTATGGCAATACAAACAGTGCTCCTCAGATAGTGAAACAAAGCTTATTGTATACATATCTTCATCTATTAGTCTGAAATAACAACACATCATAGACAGGTGGTTTAAAAACCAAAGAAATGGATTTCTTACAGTCACAGATGATGAGAAGCCAAAATCAAGGTGCCAATTGAGTAGTGTTCTGTTGAGGGCTCCTTTCCTCTTTGATGTATCTACTCATGGGTGAAAAGACAAGTTAGTTTTCAGGGACCTTTTCAGAAGGATACTTATCAAATTTATAAAGGTTATGAATGATAACCTTTGTGAATATTTATGAATAAAATTGTACTAACATTGCTCTAAAAATCAGAAATAAAGACAAAGGATACCATCCATAACTTAATCATCTCCCTAACATCATATTATTTTGGGGAATGTAGTTTCAATCATGAGTTGTGAGGATATAAACATCTATCCATAGAATAACACAGTTTTGAGTTCAATAGCCCTCAAAACATTTTAAAAAATTAGAGAATATGAAATCATGAGTCTTGTCCAGGGTTATTCTTAGCTAGACTTACAGTCCGTTTATTTTCTGTTTGATTTTTTACCATTGGATGTGCTATTAAAGTGAGTTCATGTTCTCTTACTTTTTCTTGCCTGGGCAGATCTTTCTACATGTGCTCTTCATAATGCGCTTAGTAGACAATTGTCAATGGTGATACAAATAGAAATCAAACAAATGGTAGACCACAGACCAGCTCTACTCAGAGTCTGCTTTGCAGAAATGTATCTTGTGAGCACTTGTTAGAAATGCTCATTTTTTAGGCTCTACCTCTATTGTTGACAGAGGTTTATGTCCTATCCAGTCCTGCAGTCATTCAGTCCCAAAGAAACACACAGAGGCCTACATTAATTATAAACTGATTGGCCTATTAGCTCAGGCTTCTTATTAACTCTTATATCTTATCCATAATTTCTGTCTCTGTTAGCCACATGGCTTGGTGCCTTTTATCAATGAGGCCTTCTCATCTTATTTCCTCTGTATCTTGGTGGTGACTGTAGATAGAGCCTTTCCTCTTCCCAGAATTCACCTGTTCTGGTTTCCCTGCCTATACTTCCTGCATGGCAACTGGAAAGTCAGCATTTTAATAAACCAATATAAGTGACAAATCTTTATAGGGTAAAATACCATTGTCCCAAAGCACCCTGCCTCCTCAATTCAAACCAGCATTTTGATCAGGTTCTATAGTCTGTTCTATGGTCCATAAAATTTTGCAATTACTTTCTAGACTCCTTTACAAAGTTCATTGACCTTTGGTCCTTAGCATGTTAGGAATGCCTAGACAGTTTATGAAAGCACACCTCACTAAGCTCCAGACCCAAGCTTTGCTTTAGGATGATGGAAAATTTATAATTCCTAGATGCTGCTGATGTTGCTGACTCAAGACTATACTTTGCAAACTACTTGCCAAATCAGTAACTCTCAGCCTTCATGGTTGCAGACAGAAATCTTCCAGGCAACTCTTGAAACACTGCAGACAAGGCTTTATTTCTGGTTAAATTGGTGGTTTTGAATGACACTTGGTTCTTTGGGACTTCTTTGTAGTTCTGATAAGTAACTATGGTTAGAAGTCACTCACCTAGAAAATGAGACTGTATTTTCTGTGACTGGCTTTCTAGAAACCTCAAGGGACTTTTCTTCACATAGACATCTGCATGCACTCAATAAGTTACACCATAGTGAAGAGCCAATCAGAGTTGGAATTCAACCTCAGGTCTACTGTGTGGCTTTGGGCATATTATATCATTTTGGAACATTAGCACTCAGAAAAATAATAAGAATTTAAATCTCTGTAACCTGTCACTGGAGTCTTAAAGTTTCAGATATATTCTATTAGATAACTTATATTTTAGAAAGTTAATAGTTAATAATTTGCAGTAAATATAACTAATTCACTTGTTTATTTTATTTTGATGTGGGAAATGTGATAAATGTCTGTTTAATGCAAGAAGGAATAAGTCCCTAGGAAATTATGTATTTCATTGTTGTAAGACAGATATTTATTGTTATTAACTTCTAAGGATTACTTCTCTCTAAATAAGTGTAAGTCCAAGTTCAATGTAGAATGTGTCAATCATTTTGTGATGTTTTACAAGGGAAACATTGCCTTTTATCTAATGAAGAATATCTATGTACATAATAAATGTTTTACTCCAATACATCAGGAGAAACCCTGGTTAGCCAACAGACATCTGTCACTCTTTCTCACATCTAAGTATATGAGAACTCTAAGTAGCCTTGGGGAAATCCTAATGTAGTCTACACCTTTCACAGGTGGGATGCTAGTGTCAACTGCCAGAAGAAGTAAATGACCTACTCCTCAAACTGGAACAGGAATTCTTCTTTCCCAGACACAAAATTTGTTTATTGCTGGCCTGGTTAGCTTCAGCTATCAGCTTAACAAAACCTAGACTTGTCTGAAAAGAGAGTCTAAGTGAAGAATTATCCAGATCAAGTGAGCATGTAGACGTGATTGTGGGGTGTTATCACTTAAACTGTTGACTGTTGCACCATTTATGGGCTGGGTCCTGACCTATGTAAGGGTGAAGAAGGCTAACTAGGCATAAACTTAATGCAAGAAAACAAGCAAGCATCCATTTGTTTCTCTCTGCTCTTAACTGTGATGTGATGTGACTAACTACTTGAGTTCTTGCCTTGACTCTCTCTCAATGATTACCAAAGCCTGCTTTGTAAGCTGAATAAACTATTTCCTACACTACATTGTTTTTAGCCAGCATATTGGTCACAGCACCAGAAGTGAAGGTGGAACATTTCCATTAATTATTTTTATTATTTTGACACATTTGAAATGATCAAGGCTCTGTCATCTTTGTAAGATGGTATTATTAATAGGGTTACAAGGCATTTTGCAACTAAGTAGTCATCTCTTAAGAAATCATGAATATAAGGCACATAACTTCAATTTATAATTATCATTACTTTAATCACTTTGGTATCTAATAACACATGTACATGTGACTTGATGTGTCTATTAGATTGCATTTAGATACTATGTAAACATTTGAGAATGTTTTAATTAGGTGTGAGTGTGAATGTGATAAATTGTTAGCATATGTACAAAGATAATTAGGAGACCAATGAGTTGTTATTCCATAACTCTTTGTCATATATCTTGCATTTCTTAGCAAGAGTGGCATTCTCCCTTATGCGCTTTCCAGATTCTGGGCTGATAGAAAGCCTCCCACATTCAGGACTATGTTAATAGTAAATGGAAATACTTCCCCCTTACCCAATATAATTTTGCTATCAAAGACTCTTTAGTTACTTGTAGTTTTGACACTCTGTAAAAATAAAAGTTTTATCTCTTTTCTGAGAGTGTTAGTAATAATATCTTTCAATGTTAAATGAAGAACTAACCATAAAAGAAACAGGTATCTAAAAAGAAAAGTTAGGATGTTAGCAATATGACTCAGTGAGTCTGTGTTGAAATGCTTCACACACTACGTTCTCTTGAATGTATTTTATAAACTATCAGAAGCCCAGTGTTTACTCATTTAGAAATAAAGTACACACAAGGCGAGTGCTGGAAATGAATGAAGACCTTATTTGCTACTTTCTAAAGTTCCTTTTCTAAAACAAGGGCTTGGGCTTATTTTCAGAAACTGTCTCTCTGCTTGCTATTACAGAAGAATCAGATTTTAGGGTCTATGTTTATTTTATTTTTTTCCATTTTGAACAGTTCGTGAAACTAGACAAGCATGACATGGAATATGCTACTAATTCTGCTCTCAGACATAATGTCTCATGTGGAGTTCAGTTCTCCTGGAACACTACTATGAGTCCATCATTCTGTGAAATTTCAGAGAGACGCAAAATAGGATTTCTGGCACTTTAGAAAAACATTTGCCTATATAGTTTCAAAATTGTGGTTATTTAGAGAAAAATCACACAGTGGGAACATGCAGATGGATATTTTCCATAGACAGAAAAGTGGTCCTTTCACTAGGAATGACATGCTAAAAGTTAAGGAAACACCGCTAACAGTCAATAAAGTCCACAAGCTTTAGCAACAAATTCATTGGCAGAACTAATCAAGATATTTCCATATAAATAGTTCACCACAAGTGCAATGTATAAAGTCTTACGTAAATATTGTGAGAGAAAAAAATGTTAAAGTTTACGTAAGACTGTACACATTGCACTTGTGTTGAACTATTTATATGGAAATATCTTACTTAGTTCTATCAATGAATTAAAAAATTATACCTATATGTCTTCCCTATGATTAGCTATTAGGAAAATTCCACAATCTCTCTATCTTTTATCATTCACCTTGATATAATAGGCTTATTGTAATTCAATTATTATGTGTTTACCACTTCATTATTTCAAATTCTGTAACAACTTTGTAAGAGTCTATAAAGTAGAGATATGGGAACATCTCAGCCCCTACTTGCCTAAAATGTATTAAATAATATTACGCTTATCTTCTGTGAGAAGTAAGGTATTTTTTTGTGTGGAAGGGGAAGAAACAAGGAAAGAAACAGAGAAAACAATAAAGGAACACAGACTGTGCCAGTCATGTCTCTGCTGCTGTATTAAAAACACCATGATCAGCACAACCTAGAGAAGGAAGGGTTTATTTGGGTTTATGGTTCCAGAGAGTTAAGTGCATATGACAGAGCAAAGGTGTGGCAACAGGAGCCAGAGCTGAGGGCTCACATTTTGAAGTACATGCAGGAAGGACAGAAAGCCAAACTGAAATAGTGTGAGTTTTTAAACTCTCAAAGCCCACTCCCAGTGACACACTTCCTCCAGCAAGGTCACACTTATTAAGTCTACACAAACAGTGCCACCAATCTGGGACCAAGTATCCAAACACCTGAGCCTACCAGGGACAGTCTCAATCTAACCACCACATCTAAAGACAGTAAAAGTAAGGAAAAATAGAAAATGGGGGTTGGAGGGAGGCAGACTACATCTAGACATTTCCCATAAATTTTTTTCTTACACTCATCTAAGTTGCTTATGTTTCCAGAGGAAGTAATTTATGACACCAGTAACCACAGCCATTGCAGAAGACAATACTCCCAGCAATCTTGTCTTTAGGTCAGAGGCCAGAAAACTTCTTAATGGGCACATAATAAATATTTTAAACTTTTTTTGATCTAGAGGCAAAATCAGGGAGGTTATGCAGTACATACATAACCATTTTAAATGTAGTAATTTTAAAATGCGAAAGTATTTTTACCTCATGGGTATAACAGAAGCAGAATAAGCTCCATTAATCCATTCAAACTTCTGTCCTATATAAACTATACAATTAATGCTTGATGAAAATTGAATAGGCAAGAACAGAGCTTTCAAAAATTTATGTCATTTTTGCTCCTCAGTACCACTATTTCCTATTAAAGTAACTATTTTAAAGTCAGAACAGAATGACACTAAATTTCAAGATACTTTGCACACTGTTTGCATTATGAGAGAGGTGCACAGGAGGAGATGAACACATCTGCTAACAGTGGCAATGTAAACAGTAATGTGAAGTGTGATAGTAGGTAGAGAACTACTATCCATAGTAGCAGCTAGGATGTAGTTCTTTAATTCTCAGCTATGAGATATCTTTAATAGTAAGTTAACATTTGTTTACAAAAGTTTCAGGAGAGATAACTATTTTTATTCCATATTGCAAAACCATGTGAACTAGTTACCAAAATACTGAAATGTGCCATTGTGGAAAGAGAACCATATATTTGTATCTAGAAATTTTGGGGCACATTGTCAACTGTAGAACAAAAATGCATTATCTTGAAGATTAGACCATATGGGAACTAAACACAGGCTTAGCTCACTCTCTTTTTTTTGTGCTTTTATCTTAGGAAAAAAAACTTAGCAAGATCTTCTCCCATTGGCATTTATGAAATTATGCAGTTTGCCTTATTAAGGATATAAAAAGTTCTTGATTATTTTGAATCCAAGAAGGTGGTAAAATATATAAACAAGACAGGAAAGGATAAAACATATAATAAACATTTTTTTTTGTTCAGGCAAACTGAAAGCTATGAAATGTTGTATGTCATAACTTTGGGTGGAGTGAAGTGTGCTAAGCTATGTGCTGAACCACTAGTAGCAGAAGATGAAGATGCAGGTGTGATTCTGTTTGGGGTTACTGTGGTTTGAATGCAGATGCCGTACATGTGTGAATGCTTGCTACCCAATTAGTTGAACTGTTTGAGAAGAATTTGGAGGTGTGGCCTTATTAGTGGATGCATGTCATTGGGAGGAGTCTTTGAGGTTTCAAAGGCCTATTCCAGGACCAGCGTCTCTCTACCTCTGACTGCTGCCTGTTGGATTAGGATATAAAGTTCTCAGCTACTGCTCCAGTGCCACGCCTGTCTGCTTCCCACCATGATATTCATGTATTAACCCTTTAGAATGGAATGCTTTATTAAAATATAAGAGTTGCCTTGGTTATGCTGTCTCTTCACTGCAATAGAATTATAACTGAGACAGAATTTGATGCCACAAGTGGGATATTATTATGACAGGTTTGATCATGCAGTTGTTTGGAGGGATATGCGAGACTTTGAACTAGAAAAGAAGTTGAACGCTTTAAGTGGGACTTAATAGGATATGATTGTAGGAATATGGATGATAGTAGTGCTGAGTGTGATTTGGACTGTGCAAGCCTAGCTCAAGAGGTTTCAGGGGGATGAATATTAGTAGCTGACCTAGAGATCATTCTTATGATCTTTCGTCAAAGAATGTGACTGCTTTTTGCCCTAATCCTAAAAAAATTTGCCTGGGGATAAATTGAAGAGTTTTAGATTAATGACATTGCAAAAGGGATTTATTTCAAGACATCCCTGTATTGACTGTGTCATGTGATTATTTATGATCATTGTTATATAATAAAAAGAATGAAACTGGGCAGAGAAATATGAAATGTACAGTTTGAGGGAAAAGGGAACACCAAGAAATGTAATGTTGGAGCTAAGTCTTGTACTCAGGGAGATGAATTTAAAGAAAAGCCTGATAGAATAACGGGAATGGTGACCCCTGTAACCTGTGAACTATACAAGCCTGAGGGATTTCCTTGAAACCATCAACAAGTCAAAGCTAATGAAAATGTAAGTTTTAAAGGGACAAGGTTTCAGCCCAAGTAAGAAGCAGAGCTTGGCAGCTTCAGCCAAGTGAGTCAGAATTTAGAGTTAGGAAGGAAATAAAGAAGGAGTTATGGAATCTTCTTCCACAAGGAAAGGCCCTGAGGTCAAGCATCTGGCAGAGAAGTCCCTGCATGGAGGCCTGGAGAAGCCATTGTGTGTGAACCTGTGAAGGTAAAGCCTAGATTATGTTTGTCAGGTTCAAAAGGAACAAATGGCTAACTGCAGTCCTATTAACAAACCAAACTGCTTGCTGGCCTCCAGCATCTGTCAACACTGTAAGTACCTGTTACAGAGACTTTGCTGACATTCTGGCTTTTCTCATCCTGCCCAACATCTTGAACACTGGCTCATGGGCTTCCTTTCACAAAGCTTCTCATTCTTACTTAACCCTGCCATTTCGATCATGTGCCCTCTTGACTCTTTCTTGGTCTTCCTATCTTGCTCTCCTCTTCTCTCACTCCTCTCATGGCTTGGTCCAGTCTACTGGCCATATTTAGTCCATTCCTTTCACTCCTTGCTTTGGACTCTTCCAAATGTCTCTGGATATAATTTCTCTCATATCTACAATAAAAACCTTCCCTCAACCGTACCTTGGAACAGTCATGTCCTTACTTCATAGAGCATTGGAGACCCCAAGATGTTAAAATTGTCAAAGCCATGTAATACCTGCCATGGAAATCTGATAAGAAGGTGTGGAACCAGCCCAAGGAGGAGAAGTATGTTATAATCAATGAATCTGAAAGGAGTTAGAGATCTGGAGTACTTTGACATAAGACGTAGATAAGGAAGAATTTGGAGTTTGCACATGCTGGATTTTTGGTCTTACTTTGGTCTTGTACTCCCTCACTGTGTTCCATTTCTGCCTTTTTAGCTTGGGAATGTATATTCTGTACCATTCTATTTTGGAATTATGTGATCTACTTTTTTATTTTGATTTTTCAAGGGCTATAGTTAAGGAATTGCTTTGAGTACCATAAGAGACAATGTACTGTGGACTTTTAAACAATGTTTAGACTCTGAAATACTATGAGAACTATTGAACTTAGATTGAATGTATTTTGCATTATGATATAACTATAAGCCTTTGGGATTCTTGGAGCAGAATGTACTGGTTGAATGAGAATGGTGCCCATAGGTTCATATATTTGAATTCTTAGTCACCAAGGAATGGAACTCTGTGAAAAGGATTAGAAGGATTGCTAGATGTGTCATTGTTGAAGGAAGTGTGTTACTAGGACTGAACATTTGGATTTCAAAATTCCTTTTCAAGACCAGTGTCTCCCTCTCTCTGCCTGTTCCCTGTGGTTCAAGATATAAAGCTCCCAGTCACTGTTCCAGCTCTGTGTCTTGTCTGTTTTCCACAATGATAATCATGTACTAACCCTATCAAACTGCAAGCAAGTCTACAATTCAAAGTTTTAATGTTTTCTTCTTTAAGAGCTGGCTTGGTCATAGTACCTCTTCACAGCAATAGGAGAGAAAAGTAGACAAGTGTGCTTTGGGATGTGGAGTCTCTCAAGGGGAAAGTCATAATCTGACACAAAACTAACACTTTAGCAATTTTCTTTCTACAAAATTTTTATGACATCTTGTTACATTAAATGTTGCAATGCAACATTAGCTATATAAAGAGACAACAATTTTTGAAAAGGTGCCTGAGTGATGGATACTCCACTATTAGAGGAACTTATTTCTCAAAGGTATTTATTTCATTTTAAATTTTCCTTTCCTTTCTTTTTTAAGATTGCCAGGCAAAAATTAGGAGCTTGGGGGTTAGTGTGGGGTGGGGGTAAGGGGAGAGGGGGAGAGAGAAGTGAGAAGGGGAGGATG
>LOEQ01006634.1:41631-53625 GCA_001685075.1 Bramus lutescens | reverse complement strand
TAAGGGCAACATTAAATAAATGGGACCTCCTAAAACTGAGAAGCTTTTGTAAAGAGAAAGTAAGACTTTTGACAAAGACTTAGACTATGTTTTCTGCAGTGCCGTGTCAAAAATGATTTCAGTATTTGTGTAGGTTTTCTCATTCTTTAGGTAGAAACAAAATTGGTGGACTTTTATTGGAAGGTTAGCCTCCAATGAATACTTCCAGTAAAGACTGTAAGTTCCATAAATCTTGAGCAAAAACTACTTTTCCACCAACTGTGGGAGTTGCTGATGCCCAGGTATAGCCAAATTTCTATCTTGAGAGTTTCTGCAAACCATCTTTCCATATTTTATCTCTTTGGGGTACTTAAATGCCTACCTTAGGAGATACAATTTAACTGCAAATATTTTTGTGCCAAAAAAGGCTTGTAAGAAATATCTCTATATCTGTAGCAATAGTCCAAATGAATTAGCCTAAATGCCTATATCCTACATAATGTAAAGTGTCTAACCTCTTCATTATTTTTACTCTTATATTAGTAAGTCATATGCTCATAAATTCTGGAATAAGGAATTAAAACTTCTCCTTGTCTATATCTGCATTTGAGTAGCCTCAAGTCTTAGAATTATGGAACTTGTGATGGATCATTACCTTTCTAGTTTACTTGAACTAAAAAAAAACTCTAATTGTACATTTTTTGCAAGATTTCCAATCAATAACATCTGTTATCTTAGCCATGGATGATTTAATTTTTTAACACGTGCTTCCAGCCTTTAATTTTCTGCAAAGCAGCCACATCAATTATTAATTCATCTATATTTCCTCAAAGCGAGTCAGACTTAAGATCCTTCATAAATATTTAAGAATGCTGCTGCAAAATAAACAACAACTTCACTTAACTTTTAATTGCAAGTTTGAGAACCTGTGACTGACAGAGCATCAGAAAATGACACAAACATGCTCTTAGAAATCCAGAGGCATAAACAGAAAGACACACAAATAAACAGAGATTGGAAGATGTGGCAAGCCGGACTTCTACCATAATCTATACCTCATGCTTTACAGTGTGACTCTCATTGCTGCACATTGAACTAGTGCATAAATAGACATGCCAAATTTGACTCAGGCTCACAGCCGCACTTCTTTTCTGATAGCTTACATTCCCTTCCCCAACACATGCACAACACATATACTTTACTAACAATACTTGAAAAAGTGACTGGAATTTATAAAAATAGACTGCATGTATCTAAAATCATGAGCAATCATTTTAATTTTTGTTTTCATTAAAAATTTAGCAAAACACACTTTTTCAAAACATACAATTTAAATCAGATACAGATTATTTTACAATAATAACTCCCTTTTTATAGATCCATGATCATTTGTGAGATTTAACAATTTTTTTTAATATAGAACATTTGACCAAACAATGTTGTTTTCTTTTTTAATCAATGTATGGTCTTACTCCATTTCATTAAGTTATAAATATTTCAAGAAAGATGCTGGTATATATTGCTTTTCTGCTCAAAAGACTGCAAGTATCCCTAATCCTTAATATTGTGCCTTGGTTTGGAAGAAGACTTTTAGAGACATAATTACATTAAACTAAGGTTACATTGATTAGGGAGAGTGTTAATAGATTATGACTGATGTTTTTTGTGGAGGAATTTTGATAGAAGTCACAAAATGCCACAGGGAGAACTCTGTGTGATACTGAGGCAAAACGCTGCTCTGTAAGTCTAGAAATGGCGAGGTTATGAGCTGCAGGAACATTTCAAAGAAGTACCAAGATTCTTCCCTAGAGACTCCAGAGACATCATGGCCCCATAAAGTTCTCATGTCAGACATTTAGCCTCCTGAATTGTAAGGATGAACTTCTGCTGTTTCAGGTCATCTAGGATGTGACACTTTGTTTAAGAGCCTGGGGAACAAAAGGGACTCGATATGCAAGATTCTCTCTGTTTTAAGGTGTGAGCTAATTCATGTATACTATATGCAGAATACTTTTACAGTTAAAATGATTATAAAGCAAATGTTCGTCTTACCTCCCTGCAGGGGAAACAGCACAATGCTACCTCTTGTAAATGCTCACATGTGCTCTCTTCCTACCACACCTTCTCCTTCCCTATTTGCTTTCTCTCTTCCCACAACCTCCTTGCTTTCCCCACGACCTGATACACACAATTGCTTTTCTTTTTACTTCTCCTAGTAATCATATTGAAATCAGTATAGTTCGATCATCTAACTTAAAAACATTAAATAAAGAAATAAATATGCTCGGTAGAACTGTCTATGCAAATTTACTTTATTAATTAATAAATATACATTGAAACCATTACAAAAGGCATATTTTAAATAATCATGTTCAATAAATTATTTTATTCTATTTTAGTACTAGGGCCACACTTTATGAATGTTACTTTACAGAAGAGTAATATAATGCTAATCATTCCACTTTAGCAAAACACACAATTTAAATCAGATACAGATTATTTGGAATAATAATCCTTTTTTATAGATACATGAGCATTTGTGAGATTTAACAAAACTTTTTTTAACAAAACATTTTTTATTATAGAATATTTGACCAAACAATGTTGTTTTCTTTTTTAATCAATCTATGGTCTTACTCAATTAACATATAAACATGAGATACTACACGTTTTATTTTTTGTTACATCCCAAGGCTTATTCAAATGTGCCTGGTTTCAAGACTTACCCACTTTCTGCATATGAACTTCTACGGCATGTTCATGTTTACGATGAAGGGAAGCTTTACAGGTTTATTTGGAAGCCAGCTACCATTGCATTATGTTACAGTGGGCTGCAGAAGGAGGTAAAATGATTCAAAGACCCCCATTTCATTTAGTAATGAAATGCCTGTGGATGTAAAACTTGAAGATATCTTGAACAGCCTTGTACCAAGACTCTTCTCTCCTTTCCAGGAATCCTAGTGTTCCCAGAAGGAAAAAAAAAAATGTACTGGCCTGTGATGCTGTTGCCTTCGGCAGGCTAGGAAAATTGAAAGATTTATCCTAGATATAAAAAAAATGACAGATTGCATTCAGAGGCAGAGATTGATTCCCATATGAAAGGCACATGTAAAGTTTCTAGCTGGGTGGCTTGGTGTATAATTATAGTCCTAGCTCATGTACTATAGGGAAGACGATCAAGAATACAAGGTCAGCCTCAGCTACACAGCAAGTTCAAGGATAACTTCGTCGCCATAAAACAACAAACAAACAAGCACAGAACTAGATTTTTTTAGGTGGAGAATCCTCATGGTTAGAGATGAGAAAATCGTATTAGAACTTTTTAGTTTTAGAGAATATACCTAAATAATATTTATCACTTAAATGTTAGTTATTGTAACATTTGACCCATTGGCATTAGTCTTGGAAAAAAATATCATTATCATATATTTATATATCAAATGCTATTTAGTAAAGGAAATGTAATTAATCATTATGAGTACATTGACTCAGCAATAATTCAGAATCTATTTATAGATTCAAAGGCCATAGAATTGCACAACTGTATTCTACAAACTATGTAATGCTAATGAAATGATAATGAAAAAGGGAAGAAGGAACTGAAAGAACTTATAATATTTAGAGATTACTTCTCCCATGTTAAATAGATTAACTAAACCAAATGTCACCCTTATAGTTTAGATTAAGTTAATTTGTTTTAAAGATCATTTAGTTCAATATAATTATAAAAATACTACATTCCTAAATTAATAATTTTTGACTTTTGATTTGTCTATTTCTCAGAAAAACATTTTCAAATCATGAAACCTATATGAAATTCACTCATTTGTTGGGGAAAGCATTCTTTCTTGTTATGGTTTTAAAATTATTTATAAGAAGATAAAATTAAAATGTGGAAAAAACAACATTTATAAACTATAATATCCTTTATAAAACAACATATTAAAATTCCAGTTATAGCAACATTGGTATATTAAAGATCCTCAGCAATAGTATATGATTAGTTTTCCGTATTACCATGTTTATGCTCAGGGAACATTGAAAAAAGAAAATCTGTATTAAAAAATGCGTGCCTAAATGAAAAAGGCACTTTTGTACTCTTTATATCTGAACATATGTGGTAGTTGGCTCTTTTTCAAATATGCCATCTAAGAAATTGTTACCTTTTGCTCCTTCAAGGATTCTAGTACATTTTACATTTCATTATATACATATTTTCATTTTTAAAAAAATTAAGTTTTTATGAGTATGAATCTTTGTACTCATTTTTTTCTGATTTCTTTTTGTTAGTAGATTATCTATCTTTATGTAACTTTTGTTTCAATTGTATTGATTGTTTTTGTCTCATTACCTGTGAGTTGTGGAGGTGTTATTTAGTTGACCATCTCTTGAAGTGTCTTGGCTTTCCTCAGTTGTATTTGTTTTTTTGTGAATTTTCCATGCAACACTAATAGAATAACTAAATTTTATGCAATGCACAGCACAAGCTTAAGAGCTTTATTTTCTTTCTCAGACACTCTCCACCAATTGCCTCCCTCTGTTCCCTATTGCTTGACTCTGGAGGAAATGAAGTTCCTTATAGGCTATACAGATCAATGGCTAATCCCAGTTCCACTTGACTCAATAAACCATTCCAGAATTCCAGATTTTAATGTAGATCTTGCTTGGAGGCTTCTGCCTTGCACATATCAAGGTCACTCTGTCACACTGTGAATGGCAAATGTCTTCAGAACAATTGTGGAGTTCTTCTAATCAGCAACAGTTGGTGCCTTCTGTATTCTGGCTTTGCCATCTACCCTCATTTACATTGACTTCTGTTACTTCCCTCAACCTCAACAACATTTAAACACTTTGACATGCTTCTTAATTTCTATATGCTACTTGCCAAGGGCTGAGAAACAGGGCAAAGGAAGAAGATATATTAATGCAAATCATTTAATTAACAGAACAAAGTTATTAAATATAACTTCAGGGAGTGAATGTGAAGAGAATGTGACCTTGTCAGGGACAATTTAAGGATAATCAGCACAAGTGATGACAGCTGAAAGTGGTAGAAAGAGGCACATTTATGGGAATTTTCTACAGATAGTAGAAAACTAGACAAGAAGTTAGAAGAGATAGCCTTAGTGGGAGACTGTAGTGGTACCTGATTTCTATGGCATCTCGGGAGGCTACTAGGATTAAAGGTGTGTGTTGCCATAATCTTGATGTGGGATTCCCCTCTGTATGCTGTGAATATCATTGGTTAATAAAGGAGCTGCTTTGGGCGTATAGCAGAGCTATAGGGAAACAGAGCTAGGCAGGGAAAACTAAAGGGAATGCTGGGAGAATGGAGGTGGAGTCAGAAGCCATGGAGCCACCAGAGACAGATGCCAGGAGTTTACTGGTAAGCCATAGCCTCGTGGTGATACACAGATTACTAGAAATTGGTTAAATTAATATGTAAGACTTAGCAAATAAGAAGCTAGAGCTAATGGGCCAATCAGTGATTTAATTAATACAGTTTCTGTGTGATTATTTCAGGGCTAAGCAGCTGGGGACTAACTATTGGCCTTCCCCCAACATAATCTGGTCTGTAAGAGTGACAATGGGATTGTTTCACTCTCAGATCTTCAGGCAGTCTTCATTTATTAAAATATATTTGAAATGTCAATAGAGGAGACAGTTATGTAGAAGCTATGATAGAAAAGGGGGCTGGTGTGCTTAATGTGCTAGTGGGGGACAAAGAGGCTATAGCTTATTAGAACAAATGGGAACCCCAAACAAGCTGCTGTGGTAGCCAGCAAAGTAGATATGTTAAAGAGTCTGAAGGAGCTAACGCAAGAAAAATGCACTGGATTTGATACCTGGTTATGCACAGTCTCCTTAATCTTCATCAATGACAGCCCCATCTAGTTCCTTAGCTAAAAACCTTGCAGCTATCCTTGACTTAACAGCCATCCTTCACAAAATCGATCCCCAAGTCATGAAGAGACTGTCTTTGGCCTTCGAGTCTGAGCACGTCTATACTAGTCCTTGCCACTCCTCATTTTAAAATTGTAAAAGAATTGATCTCTCCCCACAGATGAACAATTCTAGTATTGGACACTCCACTTCGTTATGCTCCCACACCACCTCTTATCTCAGGTGTACTGGATCCATTCATTTACTATGTTTGCTCATCTGTTACTTTTCACTAGAATATGCACAGCTCTGTGCATAGCATGCTGCCACTCACCACATTCCTGAGTTACAGTCCCCACACTCCTCCAAAACATGCTTTTCCTGGTGTCCCTACTAAAGATCTTAGACAAACTTTCAACACGAGATTATAAGGCTCCATTTTTCATTGATACAGAACAAAGTAGTCACCAAGTAGGGAAAGAAATTTTAATTTATAAGTAAGTGCATATATTCAAGGACTCACAGCATGCCCTTTCATTTTTATTGGAGTTTTACCTATATACTGCAAGTTGGCCAGGGACTCACTCTCTTCTTTCTTTTCTGTCTGCTTCCCAGGTGCTGGGGTCACAGGTGTGAATCACGACCTATCAATGAAATATGTCTTTTGGACAAGTTCGTTCTATACATGTAACATGGAAGTGTATATATATTTGCTAATAGTTGTGGCATAAATACTCAACATTTCATTGATGAAATGTGGTAATTGATTTCATTATATCAGTAATTCATAAAGAATTCACTTTAGTTTTTAAATTATAACTGTCTTTTAAATTGAACAAACTATGGGGCTGATGAATGCACATGTTGAATAAAGTTCAAGGTAAATATATTTATCTTCTAAATCATTTATCATTTTATTCTGGTGACCTAGTGAAAGCCTTTCCTGCAGCTTTTTAGAATTATGCAGAATATTATCATTTCTGAAATTCACCTTGCTATGTGCTGCAGTGCATCAGAACACATTCCTACTAACTATAACTTAGTATTCATTGATGAATATTTCCTTAGCTTTCTTTCCCCAAATTAGAACTCTGACACATATTTAAAATACTAATTAGAGTGATAAATTCTAGTATGAATTTCTAATCTTTTAAAATGTGAGTTTAAAAATGGACCTCATCATTCCTTTCTCTCTTCTTCTACAATTGGCTTCTGGTTCTCTGTTTTAGCTTTTGTGCTCCATGCCCCATTCTTAGTTGATGAATAGTCAATGCCAACCCTAGACTCCAACAAATGAAAAGGCCATGACCTGATCTGCTTAGTTTGTGCTATGGGTCTTAATGTACATCGTGGGCTGTAATTTTCTACACAACCGTTATATTCATCACTGAATTCAAATGCATTTTCATGAGAAATAAAAAAGTGAATAAGATAGTGGATCTTTGTATGTGTGTGAAAGAGTTAGAACATGTTGGAAAAACCACTTCAAAGTATGTCGACAGAAAATACCAGTGGGATTTAATAGAGTTGGTTCGCAAATCAGACTACTTTGTCATCTATGCCGCAGAGGAGGATGATCACTCCAAGAATAATCACCAAATTCTCTTATTTAATAGAAAAAAGCCATGATAATTAATTCTCAGTATTTACTTTTATGTTGTTATTTAAAATAGTGAGCCTTATGCTAAGTAAAAAGGTCCAGGCTAAGACACAGTTTCTGATGAAAAAGGATCCACCATTACTACTTTCTCTAACTTTAACCTTGCATCTTGGTTTTTTCTTTTTCTTTTATTCTTTCTTTTTCTTTTCAAAAATAAAATGAAAGCAGGTTGTAAGGCTAATGTTGAAAATTAGTATTTCCTAGAAATTCATATTTTACATAAATAGTCAACTAATATGGGTGATTTTAGATCATTCAAGTCTCTCAAAACTTTCCAGTGAGTACCTTTCTCACTCAGAATAGGCCCCCCGTTTCTGTACATGAACAAGTGATAAGCTGTACATGGGTAGGCATTGTTAGAATGTGTCCTACATTCTTATGAGAACTTCACTGAATGCAAAGAAAATAGCATAGAAATTTCTAGTCTTAGTAGTGTGCATGGGCAAATATATGCTGATGAATTTTTAAAAAAAGGTAGAATTGACATTTAACCTGAAAGTCTGTTAGAAAAAAATTCAGAAACAAAACTACACTGTGTCATCTGATCTTTTAGCATCAGCATCTATGTAAATTTATTATGTCAGTCCTTAAGTTTCTTTAGTTTAATAATCTGTATACCGTATTCCTGTTTTATTGCTATAATCTCTATATCTTAATCACACTTAGGTTTTAAAAATAAACATTAGATGATTTTTATAAGCTATAATTGACTAGAGTAAAAGCAAGAAAATCTCATAAACAGAAAATGCCTTGGAGGAGAATACCTGACAAAACGATATGGGTTATTAAGAATTATAATAGTTTTTACTCTTGCGTCTCTATAATAGTTTATTTTTTCTTTGTGATTTAAAAAAATTGTAAGTAACTAGGACACTTTCTATTTTCCAATTTAATTGTCCCTACAGGGTTTGCAACAAAATGTAATCTTCAGGAAGGAAAACCTGAGGCTTGTTCTAATTTCTTTTTATTTTCCCTTTGTGAAATTCCAAATCACAACTCAGCAAATCATACAAAATTATTTTTAGTTTTTGAACCTCATTACAGCACATGGGCTAAACACTAGAGTTAGTACGCCGTGGTTATTTCTGCACTCATTTTGTTACTCAAATATTTTACAGATTTTCCAAATATTATCTCTATTCTGTCTACTTCCAATATGTAATTCAAACATATATATTTCACACACACGTGTGTGTGTGTATGTGTGTGCATCTCTAAATCTTATTCAGCTTTTCCACCAGAAAAAAATAGGGGTAAAAACAGTAGGGGCTAGAGAGATGTCTGTGTTGTTAAGAGCACTGGCTGTTCTTCCAGAGGATTGTGGTTTGATTCCTAGAATACACATTGTGGCTCATAACTCTCTGCAAACCCTTTTCCTATGATTCATTTTCTTCTTCTGATTTCTGTGGTCACTAATGTATGTTTGTGGTACACAGATATACAGGCAGACAAAACAAAACAAAACAAAATAAGCTCAAAATGCAACTCATGACTTGTGTGTTTTGGGTTTTACAACTTCATAAACTTTTAAAAATGCTTACTATTTTTAATATGCTTCTAATTAAAATTTAATTGCATCATTTCCCATTTTCCTTTTCTTACTTCAACCTCTCCCACGTCCCCTTTCTCCAACTTCTCCCATGCCCTCCCACTCACTTTCAAATTGATGGCCTCTTTTTCTTTGTTACCTTTGTTAGAAACACACACTCATGTGTGTACATGTATACACACATGCATAAATACATAAGGGTAGCACGATAAGTCCATTTTTATTGTTTGCATGCATATGATTTCATAATTGATCACTTTGCATTGTATAAGAAATTAAAGGGTCATTGCTGGGGAAGCTAATTTTTTTTTTTCTTAACAGTCAATAGATTCCTGTAGTTCTTTGCCGAGGTGTGGGACGCCATGAGATTTCCCCCACTCTTGCATTAGTATGTCTATTGATATCATCATTGTTCTGGTACTGTTTTGGAAACTTTCTAGGAGACATAGTTTCCACTGCAAACTTCCTTGTCCTCTGGCTCTTACAATCTTTTTATCTCCTTCTTTCATAATATGTCCTGAGCTTTTGGTACAGGAGTTGTGTTGTGGATGTATCCATTAGTACTGGGACCTTCATGATTCTTTGATCACTACATTGTGTCCAGTTATGGTTTTCCACAATGGCCTCCATTTGCTGTAAAGAGTTCTTTGTTTTCTTTTCTCTTTTTCTATTGTTTTCTTCTCTCTCTTTCCTCCCTCNCTCTCTCTCTCTCTCTCTCTCTCTCTGATGAGAGTGAGTTAGAAATTTATCTGTGAGTATAAGGATAAGTATTAGAATGCATTTAGGCGTTATGCTGGTTTAGTAAAGTGATGGTATTCGCTCTCTTCTGAGATCCATAACATTACTAGTCCCAGGTAGTTGGGTGGTTTCTGGAATGTGGCATGATTGTACTCCTGGTAAGTGTGTCTTAAGTCCAATTAGACAGCAGTGGTTGTTATGCAACTGCCAAGGGAGAGAAGCAAGAGTATAGTCTTACAGAGCTGTGACACCCATGAGCTGCAATAATGACCAACATGTATTGCTAAATATGTAAAAGTGGCACTAAAGTTGGCAATAGCCAACTTTCCATACTTCAGTCTCTGTTCTTTATCAATAGCAAACGTCATGCTTAAACAAACACACAAGCAAACAGAAAAACACTTTGCTAGTATATGTAAGTATCATACATTCTCAGTTTTCACATGAGCAGTTTGTATAACAAAAGACATAGTTTATCCAATTATGTAAACAGCCTGTTATTGAGCACCCTGTGCTTTAAATACACATTGTCAAGTCAAGATTCTGCCTTCACGAATCTGAGAGTAGAAGGTAGGCTTCCACTCTCACAGTGGAGTGTAGGCTTACAGATTCCAGGAGAAGTTACATGACTTTTCTGATTTCCATACCCCATAGAGGCGAGAGTTGGCTAATCAAAAATGCATCCAGTTACTGTAATGGTACTGATGCATGATCATGCTTGGCATTGTGGAATGCTGTTCTCTAAGCCTAGCAGCCATTACTGGCTTAGAGAAGCCATGATATTGTGCAACCGATTATCAATAGATCAGGACTGTTGGCATTCCTTCATAGAAAGAATAACTTGGAGATGCAGTTAGTTTTTCATCTGAAATTCCAGCCTGTTCCTACTGAGCCCCTCCAGTTGCACACAAATCTTCCAGTTACACATGGTCTTGGAAGGTGCAACAGGGTATAGAGAGTGGAAAGATAAGTAAAATCAGCGTGAGAAGTTAAGGATTGTCCTTCGATGAGTAATGAAGAAGTTTTCATCCATTCTTGGGTAAGATTTTTCTATGATGTGGTTTTTGGGAATTGGTAAAGTCATAGATTCTGCCCAAGTCTGCCCATTCTAGACTTGGGTGGAGTCATTACTTAGGCCTGTCACAGATGCCCTATCAGGGATGGGCAGACATTTTTTCATGTTTCCCAGAGAAGGTTAATACAGCACCTGATTCCATCATTTGTGCAGACAATTTCTGAAGGTGTCAAGGAAAGTTGTTGCCACTGAAGAAAGTCGTGAGTGAATGTGTAAGGAATGGGGAGCAGATGAAGTTCCAAGTGAACATATATTACTGAGAAGGACTCCAATGCCTCAGACCCATGAGAATTGTCAATGTCTTCTCCTGTACAGATACAAGGATTGACAAAGGCCCTTTCCATCCTTCTTTCCCTCTTTTGGTGTTTATTGAGTGGTTCTTATCATCTTCACTCTCTTGAATATACTACTGATTTACAGCATGCCTGTCTTTTTATTTTTTTGATATTTATGAATATTTCCAGAGGGTAGAAATTACCAAAACAAAAAAACAAACAACCAAGCAAAACCCTCTAATTTTATCCTTGTTACTAGGATTATGAAATTTAGTTTTCCCACCTTCCTTAACTTTACTAAGTCATATGATGAAGACTTATTTAAAACATTGTCCTCAATAAGTTTTATTGAGATTTAACCCAAGAGAATCTTGATTCTCTAAAAATTTCTTTTAAGCCTCCATTTGCTAAGTGTGAAGCCTCCTGTGTATATGTCCAGAAGCACTTCTTCTCCTGTTTATGTGTCCAGGAGTACCCGCCCTCCTGTGTATATGTCCAAGAGCACCTGTCCTCCTGTGTCTGTGTCCAGTGGTACCTATACACCTGTGTCTGTGTCCAGGAGTGTCTGTCCTCCTGTGTATGTGTCCTGGAGTACCTTACCTCCTGTCCTGGAGTACCTGTCCTCCAGTGTCTGTATCTAGGAGTACCTGTCCTCCTGCGTCTGTATCTAGCAGTACCTGTCCTCCTGTGTCTGTATCTAGGAGTACCGTCCTCCTGTGTCTGTTTCCAGGATTACCTGTCCTCCTGTGTCTGTATCCAGGAGTACCTGTCCTCCTGTGTTTGTATCCAGGAGTACCTGTCCTCCTGTGTCTGTGTCCAGGAGTACCTGTCCTCC
>LOEQ01006634.1:0-41541 GCA_001685075.1 Bramus lutescens | reverse complement strand
TCCAGGAGTACCTGTCCTCCTGTGTCTGTATCCAGGAGTACCTGTCCTCCTGTGTCTGTGTCCAGGAGTACCTGTCCTCCCGTGTCTGTATCCAGGAGTACCTGTCCTTCTGTGTCTGTGTCCAGGAGTACCCGTTTTCCTGTGTATATTCCCTGGAGTACTTTCCTTCTTTTTTTTAATTTTCATGTTGTCTTCCTTCTTCTTCAACAGTAGTGTTGTGTTTTCCTCCTCTCACATCTAGCACAATTATTGATTAATGTTTTTATATGAGTATTGAGGCCTGAAAACCTTTACCTCAACACTGAGCAGTGCTGAGAGTACAGGAAGCCTGATTTTCCCCTTTCTATAAACTGCAAAAGGTGTTTACTTGTTTTTAAGCAACATCAGAAGATTTACATAATGGAACTCTAGGTCATTTCAACAAGATACAATGGAAATCACTTATGTTATTTTTTCCTGAACTTTCTATCTTAATAACCTCTATAATAAGGCTAATTAGCTTCAAGAATCTAGCTGGAGAGAGAGGGTTCAGTGGTCATAAGTGTTTGCTTTGAAATCAGGAGGACTGGAGTTCATGGCTCAGTACCCTTGTAAGCTGGGCATCCCATGCCTGCCTTTGACTTTTATGCCACTTGGGTGCAGAGACAGGAATATCTTTGGTGCTGGCTCATTTCCATCTCAGTTGAGGGTAAGCCGTAGGTCCAGACAGAATTTCTTCCTCAAGAACTGTGTGCAGTGTTAGTGGAGGAAACAAATGCCGTCACTTTGTCTTTGTGCATGAAACAAAGGTGAACATGCCAGCACATACAAGTACACAAGCATGAACATATACCAATAAACACAAATATATTTATATTTAAATATATAATTATATTTAAAGTAAAATGCAGCAGAAAAATTTAATTGCAATAACTTCAAAGTTAAATTTTGAAGTAACTACTAAGAATTTTTGATAGTTTTCTTCTCGCCTCCATTCATATACAAGCAATACTTTCCACATTACCTTATAGTTAAAAACAATTTTTCCCCTAAAAGAATAAAACCATTTATAATTCTAATAAACTATAGCCCTAGTTTATTGCAGAAACAATTTCATCTTGACTATTATAGACAAGATCCTTAAAATTATCACAATAAATTTCCTATGTTCTTATATTCTATTTGTTTTCCTTTTCCTTTTATTTTAAATAGGTTTTTTCATACAATATATTCTGATTACAGTTTCTCCACCCTTGATTCTCCCAATTCCATTTACCCTTCCATCCAGACCCACACACTTCTGTTTCTTGTTGGGAAACAAAGAGCCATCTAAGAGATAAAAATAAAATAAATAAAAATCAAATAAGAATATGAAAAAAAAACCAAACAAGAATATAAGCCAAAGAAAAAGAACAAGAGACACATATAGACACAGAGACACTTGTGCATGCGTACTCAGGAATCCCATAAAAACACCAAATTGGAAGCCTGTTTGGCATGATGAACTGTAAGGCAGAAAAAAAAAAAGCCCCAACAACATTATTAGACAACGAACTTCCAAAGATGCTGTTGATTTCATTTTCTGTTGGCTATCTAATGATAGACATATAGTCTACCTTTAAGCATATTTTGTTTCCTCCCTGAGACTCCCTTAGGGAAAATTAATTTTTCATTTGCAAGCGGCTATCAGCTGGAGACAGCTTCTGGGTTAGATATGGGGGCATGTGTTCACTTCTCCCTTTGGCTCTAGGATACCATCTGGTACAGACAGACCTGTGCAGGCCCTGTGAATGCTGCCAGGCTCTGTGAGTTCATACGTGTGCCATCCTGTTGTGCAAAGAAGGCCTTGTTGTCTTGGTTCTCCATCCCCTCTGGTTCTTACAAACTTTCCTCTTCCTTTTCTGCAAAGTTCTCTGAGCCCTAAAGGGAGAGATTTGATGGAGATAATCCATTTAGAGTTGAGTTTTCCAATATCTGTCTCTCTTCACATATTTTCTGGCTGTGAGTTTCTGTATTTGTTCCCATCTACTACAGAAGGAAGCGTCTCTGATGATGGTTGAACAAGGCACTAAGCTTTGAATATAGCTGATTATCAATAGTAGATACTTCATTGCTACATTCCTCCTGCATAACAGCAGTATTTGGTTTTCCCCCTAGGTCCCTGGCCTATTAGTCTCATATTCTTGGCAACCTGTGTTGCATTGTGGAGTGGGCCTTAACATCGAATCAGATATTGCTGGTTACTCCCACAAGCTTAGTGTCAGCACTGCCTTTGCACAATTTACAGGCCAGTCATCACTGTAGACTGATGGGTTTGAAGCTAGGTTGGTGTCTACCTTCCTCCTTTGGTAGCATGCTGAGAATCTTCCAGTACCACAAACGCTAATTCATAGGGGTAAAGTTCTAGGTAGGTAATAGCTTGACTTTTCCATGTTCAGTGAATTGTGTTGGTTTTGTGTTTAGCAACAGTTTGTGAAGAGTCACCGTAGCCTTTGCAATTGTTTGAGTTATTTGGGAGCTCATATGGGACCTCTTTGGCCAACACTTTGATTAGATGTAATTCATTTCTGGTACTGGAAGCTGTAAGTTGGTGATGAGAGATGTCCAGTTTAGGCTCTGTCTTCCCCATGAGAGAGTTCATTTAGATCACCTTTACATATGTATATATAGAATATCTATGTACAATATATATTTGAGGAAGTTTCTACTGTATTAGTTTTCTGCAGGAACCACATACGGCCCTTAGTTTCAGCTGTCCTTCCTGTATTCCTTCTCTCACCTTCCTCCATCCCCCTCATGTCTGACATTACCATTTCAGTCCCAACTCCGCTTTCATCCATAAGTGTCTATTCTATGTCTCTTTCCTGGGGAGACCCATCCTCTCCTTAGATGGAGAGGGGCAGTAGTGATCCCTTTCTCTTTGGAGAACTTCTTTTACACAGTTTAGACCTCTCAGGTCTCTCATCCTCCCCTGGAAAAAGCTGTTTTCAGTGTGGAAACCGGAGAACTGGACTCAAATGATTCAGGGAATATCCAGAAAAAGATTGTCTACTTTGAGTCAGCTAAAAACAATAGGATTAATTAAATTACATAGCTCTTTCTTCCCTTTCTCTCTTCCTTCCTCCCTCTCTTCGTTCTCCTTCCTTCCTTGCTCCCTTCTTTCTTTCCTTTAGCATTACATGCCAAGTTTTATAGAAAATTCCTTTAGATCCTTGGTTTCTGTCTATTAAAAGAACTGTTTCTCAGCTTCTGAGTGAATTGTTGAGAATCTGCTCTCTCACAGAAAGTAGGAGAGAAAGATTTTAGAGGAAGAGTACTTACCATATAGCTTGGATGTGAAAAGAGAAGGTATCCATGAGGGGAAAAAGATAATCTGATAATCTGGTAATGTATTGCTTTGATATGTCTCTCAATTCTATTACATTCCACCATGTGCTAATCTATCACGATCTTGCCTCAGTCTCAAGGTTGGCTGTAGGACACTTGCTCTAAGCTAATGTCACATATAAGATCAGCTATTTCTCACCGTGGCTCCCCGTGGATGCCTGGCAAGGAGCTTGTTTATTACTCTACTGTAGCATGGACAGGCTTATCACCACAAAGTCAGCCCAAAATAGTGCTCGATTCTGCTTCCCGCAATCAAACACTAGAAATTTCCCCACTTACAGGTGAGATATCTGAGGAATAGAATCAATACCTTTATACAAGAATAGAAATTAAAATGGGTTTCAGCTTAGGCCATAACCTAACCAGGTAGCTTTCCTTTCAAGGTTTTGCAGTTGAATGCCAGTGTTACGAATATGTTGAAAAGAAGGAATAAAATGTGTCTGCTCTTTGGGTACGGTTTTGTCCTGGAAAAAAAAATGGAAAAGTCATTGATTAAGCATTTTTTCCTTTGAAAAAAGAAAAAGGGGGTGTCATAGTTGAGGAGCTTGCGACCTTTTACAGAAAGTAGACAGGTGGCTGTGCAGCGAGGGTTGTTCTTACAGTGATGGAGTGGGATGGTCAGCCTAGCTGTGGACGAGCCCTCTGCACTGCGGAGCAACTGGCTTTAATAGCTTTTCAGGAGGAAAGACTTGATAGGAGATTTTACAGTGGTCTTTAGGTTCTTAGATTAAATGAGTACTTAAAAGCAATTCAGAGGATGTTCTGAGAACTGCAGATGTGTTACAACATCTGCTACCCTCTCCTTTTCCAGAGGCACAGGGACTACTAACTTGCAGTGCATTATTTGGGCTTCATAGGCTATGGCAATTATTTTTCTCTCTTGCTTCTCTGATCTAGGTTATAGGTGGTTGTTTTACAAACACACCTGTGTTGACTTTGCTTTACTCTCATTTTTTCTCACCTGTCACCCTCTTTCCTTATTAAAATATGGTTGCATCACATCACTGGAATATAGAGCGATGGAGCTTGCTTCTGTTGGCCATTGCATTCATCAGTGGAGCCAGAAGTTTCACTGTCTGAGTGGGGCATAGGGAAATGCAGCTTTGCTTGTGGCCCTTGTTTTTGGAATGTTCATGTGCAGCTCCAGTTTTGGTGTAAGTAATAGTGTGTGTATGTGACTTTGGGACAATGTTATATCACTGGGTCAGAATCATCTGGGGTGGAGGTGCTGTTTTGTTCTTTTCCTTTTTTAATGGTAGTTTCTTAGTTTAAGGATTTTTATACCTGCATATAATGTTTTTTTTTAAATTAAACCTACCTCTCATTCTCTCCCTTCTAATACCTGTACCACCTTTCCCTACCAATTTCGCATGTTCATTGTTTTAAACCCACTGAATCTTCTTGGTGTTGCTTCTATATGAATGGTGTGGAATTATTCACTGGGGCATGGGTAGCCTGTTAGGGGTCATAGACCTGGAAAAGTTTGATTTTGCCTTCTCCAGTAGCCATAAATTCCCTATAGATCTTCAAATTTATGACCCTTTCCCTCATCTAGGATTGAATTTTGTCTTGTGCATGCCGTCAATGTCACTGTGTGTTCATGTATGCAACGGCGGTGTCATAGCCAACAAATATTATTGTGCTGCATACATCCCCTAACTCTGGTTCTTACAATCTTCTTTTCCCCTATTTCTCAATAAAGTATAATGCACATGCCATATTTAAGATTGAACATTCCATAGTCTCTTATTTCCTGTACAGTGGCAGCTTGTGTCTCTATATTTATCATCAACTATTGTAAAATAGTGTCCCACATGAAGGTTGAGCAATGCACTGGTCTTTGGGTATAAAGTTAGAAACTTAGGGGTCAATGCATTCCTATAATCCTTTATGAGAATACACACACACACACACACACACACACACACACATTGTTAGGTTCTCCCCTAAGGCCTATGACCTTGTGTTCTTGGGATAGCTAGCCATGCATCACACCAGATGTGAGATTTGTCTTGTGGAACAGGCCTTAAATCCAATCACAAAATGATTGGTGATTCCTCTAACATTAATGCTAATAATGTAGCAGTGAGCACAGCTTAGCAGATTGCTCATTATTGTAGTTCTCAGGGTTCAAGCAGGGAAAGAATGATTGTTACTTTGTTGCCCCAGTAGTGTGCATTTCACCTCCCAGCACTATGCAAGCTAGCCAGCAGAAATGAAGCCATCTTGATTTCTCCATCTTCTCTGATTCAGCCGCATGATGTCTTCAGCAATAGGGTCTTGATGTCAAGTTCCAGATAGTAACCAAGAGCTATGAGAAGGGTCTATAAAGATCAACAACTCAGAAAGAGGTTGCCAATGTCTGAGCTGGGCTTTTTAATTGAAAGCCTATGTTGTCTAGAGGAGACATGGGTTCCCTATTAAAGGTCAATCCCATTTAAACTTTTAAAATACAAAGGCGTGTATATTTTAGTAAGTTTCTATGGTAGTATGTTTGCTTTTTCAAACCCTCTAATTCAACTGCACTTAGCCATTCCTGCTTCATTCATAGCCCTTCCCCTTCATACATAACAGGCATCATATCCCCTTCCCATATATTCCCTGAGTAGTTTCTTGAATTCTATGTGTACTCTGATTTAAGGACACTTGTCCAAAGAAAGACCAATGACACATACACTCTTTGATACATAGGTGAATCAAAACAGCAATCAACCTCACAGAGTGCTGTTGATTAGGTTAGATAGTATAAACAGAATAGAAAGCAGAAATCCTTTCACGTACCAAGTAGTCTGTGAATTTTAAATGGAGCAAACTGATGATAGTTTTTATTTCATAATTATTTTCTGAAGCGATTAAACTGCATTGAACTTACAGTATGCTCAGAGGGTGCTGTGTTACTTGAAGACAATCATTGCTCCCATCAGTTGATACTAACCGATATTTACTCAGAAATAAAATGAAGAAACATTTGATGTCTGTTGAGCCAGAGGTACACAGTCAAGTTGCATGTGCCAAAAAATAGTTCCAGAATTAATTTAGAAGATGCCTTGCCTTGGGCTAGAGCATTTTAGAGAAAATAGCCATAGGCAAAGTTCAGAATTGAAGAGCAGAATTTTGAATAAGGTGTGAAACAGAAAAAAAGATCAACTCCCAAAGACATACACTAAGCATGCTGTGTGATTTGCTAGAAGTTATACTTTTAACTTAAAATACTTAAAAGTGTGACATCAGTTTCACATTTACTCATCAAACGTGCAGCAGTTGTTACAGGACATGGGGTAGTGGCTATAGCTGAGTGTCCTTGGTGCCATGTAAAGTATGAAAGACACAGGGAAAATTGTGCTTTCTACCTACAAAGATAGCAGAAAATATGACTCAATTAGTTATATGTTAATATAGGTCTATGCCAGTTCACAGTTCTGCTGGAAGGAGGAGAAGAAGGGGAGTCAGCTAATTATTCTGTGGGATAAGTATGAATAGTTATTGTAAATTGATACATCATTTCTTGAGTATAATTTAACTCATTTTTACTACAAGTTATCAAAGCACATTATAAAATTATAATTACTAAAGCTGTATATAAGGGAGTGTGAAAGTAGATGATAGTAGACACACATTTCAGTAAAGCCTAGAAAGAATGCTGTTTTGATATTGTGTATGTAAATAAAATGTCTCAAAACAACTCATTAAGTACCTGGATGTAATTTTTAAAACTGTTTTATAAATCATGAGCTTTCACTGTGATGATAATGGTAAGTATTTTTTGAACTTTAAGAAAAGCAAGTTTAATATGTATAAGTAGATGTGATTTAATTTTTTTCTTTTTCTATTTTCTTTTGATGTATTTACTGGAGCAAAAAACCCATGAAATAATTATTTCAAAATTATCATTCATCAAATGAAGCAAATTCTTACTGACTTCAACCAAGAAATTAGTTTTTTCTTTGACAAAAAACATTGTTGTAAACTTTTAAAATTTAATATGGTATGTCACATATTTTAAGCTCTATATGGAACACATAAGATAAACATTACAGTATAAGAAAACAAACTCATGAGTGGTAAGATAGGATCATATTGATATCATTTATGGTCCTATATCCACATGTCCAATGTCATAGGCATACTTTCAATGTCAGAGACAATAGGAGAAAGAAATTAGGACATTTTGTCTACAGGTATACAAACTACAGAGTGCAGGAAGAATAATAAAGGGAATTTTCAGAATAATATAGCCATTAACTCAACATTCCACCTTGTCTTTGGCTTTTTTCATTTAAGTTCATGTATAAGTACAGTGGTTTTTTACCTATAATCCCAGATATTCTTCAGGTTAAGACAGAAAGAACACTCGAAGATGGCCTATGTGTTCAAGACCAGCCTGTGTAACATAGTAAGACACTTGTTGTCTCAGTTAAAATTTTATTGATATGACACAAAGCAATACAGGGAGGAAAAGGTACTTTATGACTCAGAGTTTGTATGTCATTCAAAGAAGTTAGAGCAAGAACTCAAGGCAGGAACCCAAAGGCAGGAACTGATGCAGATGCTGTGGAAGTGTTGCTGACTGGCTTGCTCAACCTGCTTTCTCACAGAACTCAAGAAAACCTGCCCAGGGATGGTATGTCCACATCAGTCATTAAGCAAATGCACTACAGATTTACCTAACAAAATCTTTTAGAGGCATTTTCTCAGTTGAGATTCCTTCTTTCAATATAACATAAACTTGTGTCAAGTATACAAAACACTAATTAGCACAATTAAAAAATTAAAATTAAAATAAATAATGTAATAAAATGAAATGACTTGACCTTTCTGATTGACATAATAAACTCGTGTGTAGACATTTTTGTGAGGAAATTATATGTAGTTGATCAGTCAACCAGTATCTCAGCTCTCCTCTGGAAAACATGCTTAAACTTTTAACATGCCTTCTTGACACTTTAACTTTAGATACATTTAAAGATTAGCATACTTTAAAAAAATACTCATTTAAGCCCTGATCACTAATTTTTTAGTAAATGTCCATCCAGAGAACCCTCAAGTTTCCAAATTGCCGTTCATTCTTCTTCCATTCTTCTTCCATTCTAAAATAATCTGCTGAGGGTCAGTGAGAAGAATCCCCTTCCCTCTAAATTTATGTTGGTCTCAAGATAATGAGCCAGGGGCGCTGATTCTGGATTATGCTGTCTTTTCACCCTAAACTAAAATTCTATCTGTAGGCTAAGCCCCAACTGCTCTAAGAATACTTAAATCATGAATCAGCAATGCATGACTGTAGGAGGCAGGCTAATCTTGAAGGGAGAGGATGGACTTAGCCCTGCAGCAAAAAACCTCTAGATGTCACTGAGGGTGTGGGACTCTGAGTTTCTGTTCAATGCTTCTGTTTGGTAGATTTGAAATGTTCCCTCCAGGAGGAAAGTCTAAGACTTCAAAGCAGACCAATGGAAACTTACATGGGTCTGAAAGCTCAGAAAATGAGAGTCACGGGCTCCTCTACAAGACTGCAAGAGCACAAGCATTGCTAAAAACTGGTGGAGGTGGAGCATGCCCTCTTGTGCATCACGACCCACGCTAAGGTGGGCGTTTGACGACATGGCTGTCTCTGGGTCACCCATTCTCATGTAAGTACCCCTCATCTACGCTCTGGAGTAACTCCAGTAAACTCAACTGTTTACCAAGCAAGCTAGACTTGGGTGGAATTGTTGTTTTGCTCCATCACTCGCATTATCTTAGGTGAACAAACGTCTGTTTACTCTGCTGGTAGCTCATGGGAAAGGTCACACACTGCTTCTTGGTAGCAGGGATCTTGATTTTTAGGGCTCTTCTGGCATTGATATTCATCTGAAGCTGTCATAGCTGACTTTAAGGTGCAGAAATGCTACTTTCTTAGGCTGTCTGTTAGTCCTTTGATCCTTTATTCTGAATCTGGGTACAGGCCTGATTTTCCCAAGGATTTGACAGTATCTCGAGGTCATCTGATGAATTAAAAGTATTCTATATAAAATTCTTACTTTATAAAGCAAGAAAACGTGATTAATTATGCAAAATTGATCAACATTTTATTCCTTCATGATCTCTATAGAGTAGATAGTTGTCATTAATATGAAAACATCAATGAGTGGTTTCATGGCTAATAGAACAAGAGACACTGAAGCCTTGGTATTACCCCACAGTTTAAATATTTGGAGAACAAATGATCTGAAAATTAAGTATGTGTTAAAATTAACAGTTTGCCATGCATTATTTTTAACCATGAACTGATATAGTTACTACTATAGTCAAGATACAGAACCATTGACCACTGGCCCATCCTCACCTGTTAACCACAGATCTGTTCCTACTGCTATGATTTTCCTATTTTCAAAGTAGCATCTAAATAAAATAATTTGATGGATGACATTTGAAAACTAGGTTTTTTTTAACATACTCTTGAGGGACTTCTGTATAGATGTGTATATTATTTCCTTAGTCAGTCAGTTGTATTGCTGAGTCATGCCCCACTATGTGTGAAAACATCTGTTCAATCATACACTGAAAGACACACTGTTATTTCCTGTTCTAGGTGATTATGAACAATCCCTCTGAAACAACACTTAAAAGCACAAGGTTTAGAATAAATATTGATTTTCATTTCTAAGAGTGGGATTGGGGGCATATGCTTTTGGATAATGCTTTTGTACACTGTAAAGATTTGTCACTCATATTGGTTTAATGAAACAGTGATTGGCCAGTAGACAGGCAGGAAGTATAAGGTGGGACAACCAGATTAAGAGAATTCTGGAAGGAGAAAAGGCAGAAACACAGTTACCATCTAGATACAAAGGAATCAAGATAGGAAAGCCTTGCTGAAAAAAGGTACCAAGCCATGTGGCTAAACATAGATAAGAATTATGGGTTAATTTAAGTTGTAAGAGCTAGTTAGTAACAAGGCCAAGTTAATCGGATAAGCAGATTATAATTAATATAAGCCTCTATATGTTTCTTTGGTATTGGATGGATGCAGGACCAGCTGGTATAGAAACTTCCATTTACAGTCATATGGTTGGTGTACCCCAGAACACATCTTAGAGAAGCTGTACCTTTTATACTCTCAGAGTCATGTAAAAGATTTATCATAGTTTTATATTCTTGTCAGCACTTGGTTTTGTCAGATTTTTTAAGCTATAGCTATTTTCATCAATGCACACAGCTACCTCATCATGGTTTTAATATGCATCTCACTAATGTTTAATGATATTGAACATCTTTTTATATGCTAATTTGCTGCAGCAGCAGCATCTTTGGAGAAACATCTGTCCCTTACTCACCCCCTTAGTTTAGACTGTTTATTTTATCATTTATTGAATTTTGAGGGCTCTTTCATTTCCATATTCGTGTTGTTAATTTGGTGATTTGCAATTTTTCCCACTTTCTTTTTCATTTTCTCTGTAGTAACTTTCAAAGAACAAATGCTTATGTGTGTTTTAAAGTCCTCATCTTCACTGCTTTTATCTTCTACTCCATAGCTCTTAAAGCAGCACTCAAGAAACAAAATTAAGGATTAGCAGCATCAGCCACGTAACAGGAACCACACCTCACACATCTAGAAATAGGCATGCATCCCCAACTGCTAGAGAAGTATTGAACTTCAGGAGCATTTGACTGAAAAATTCAGCAACTGACATTATTACAGGACTTGAAAAAGTGTTTAAGGGGGGCCTTTTTCTTCCTGAAATCTACTTTCAGGAGAGACTAACACACAGTTCTTGAAATTGTTGTCATGCATTGAGACAGACAGTTTCATAGGGCAAAGGTTAGTATTTGTCCACAGCCTCTATGGGTTGTCATAGAGATAAGTTAGGAGAAAAGGGCATGTGGTTTGTCCATCACAATCAAGGCTAAGTGGGAGAATTGAAGCAACTGTCTGAATAATTCAACAAAATAATCCCTTTTATTTAGTTGTTTAAACAAATCCTTATCTTGTTTTGCACTGGCCATAGATACTTGTTACTTAATTCAGTTGTAAAATGTGACATATTTTATACATATCTATTAAAGACTTAAGTCTTTTTGATGTTTTAGGTGATTAGGCCTTTGTCAAAGCTCCACTCTTCCTACAAGAGCTGAGTACGGCTGATGCATCCTCATGTTTGCACACATTGAATCCTATCTTGAAGAAACTCCTACTTACTCCTAATTTCCAGATGCCAACATCTGCAATTAGAAGCTGGCAAAATAATTACCCTAACAGCTGCTGGAAACATAGTTTACAGGAAAATGTCAAATCTGTTTTTGAATGTTGAATTTTTCTAAAACAACACTTGCTCTCCTCTCGGTCGTTACCTAACCTTTCTCTCATTTAATTAATCATTCTATCAAACCCGACTCACCACTTTCGTATTTGGTAAAGAGAAAATAGAACTACATGGGGCATCAACTGTCCACACAATGTTGAATTATCTCATCTGTATGAATGTTGTGGTCCCTTCTCATGCTCAGGCCCTACATTAAAATTAATGGAAGGTTTCTCAGGTCTACTAAAGAGTGACCATCTGCACACTTCTGACAACCAATTTATTTTTTTAATTCATGTTGCTTTCTTCTCTCATATAATTTCCCCTTACTCCAGTCTTCCTAGTCCTCTCCACAATTTGCCCTCTACCCCAGATCTAGTCCTCTCCCATTTCCCTCCAGGAAAGAGCAGGCCTCCAAGGAATATTAATGGAATGTAGTGCAACAAGATAAAATAAGACCAGACACAAAATCTCATGTCTGAACAGGTTGAAGCCACAAAGTAGGAGGAAAAGAGTCCAAAAGGCAGGTGAAAGAGTCAGAAACACCACCCCCAATCCCACTGTTAGAAGTCCCACATAAACACCAAGCTAACAACCATACCATATGTTTATAGGACCTAACACAGACCCACGCAGGCTCTGTGATTGCTGTTTTAGTATCTGAGAGCCCCTATGATACTATAGGCCAAGTTCTCCTAGTGTCCTCAACCCTTTGGCTCCAAAAATTCTTTCTCCCCTTCTTCCTTCTATGAAATTCCACGAACTCTGAAGGAAGGAACACCATGGAGGTCTCCAGTTTAGGCTTTCTCTGTTCCTAATGTTTGGTTGTGAGTCACTGTATCTGCTCCTATCAGATACTAGAGGAAGTCTCTCTGATAATGACTGGGTGAGCCCCAAACTACAAGAAAGATCAGAATATCATTAGAACTCGGTCTATTGTTTTTTTTTTTTAATTTTAGGCATTTGGACTGCCTAGCCTCTGGTTTCTGATCATCCAGCCGGTGTCAAGCTTGGACTTCCTTTTGTGGCATGGGCCTCAAGTTAGACCAGTCACTGGTTGGCTATTAACACAGCTTCTGTATCTCCATTGTTCTCACACATTTTCCAGGCATGATAGGTAGTAGGTCAAAGTTTTTGTGGCTGTACTGCTGTCCTAGTACCCTCACTGGAAGTTGCCTAGTTACCGAAGATGACAGGTTATGGTTTGGTATTCTATGTTAATAGGAGTCCTGAACAATGGCCTACAGAATAGATAATTTTATCAACTCCATACCCAATAAAGGGCTAATATCCAAAATATATAAAGAGCTCAAGAAACTAGACATAAAAAGACAAATAATCAAAAAAGGGGGTACATCTCTAAGCAGAGAATTCTCAATAGAGGATTCTCAAGTGGTTGAGAATCACTTAAATGTTCAACATCCTTAACTACCAAGAAAATGCAAATCAGATCTACTCTGAGGGTCCATCTTACATCTGCCAGAATGGCTAAGATCAATAAAACAAGTGACAGACCATGCTGGAAAGAATGAAGAATGAGAGTACTCCTCCATTGTTTGTGGGAGTACAAACTTGTACAGCCACTATGGAAATCAATATGGCAGTTTCTTAGAAAGTTGGGAACCCACCTACATGAAGATCCACCTATACTACCTTTGGGAACTATACCCAAAAGATGCACCATCATACCACAAAGGTACTTGTTCATCTATGTGCCCCAACCTGGAAACAATCTAGATGTCCCTTAACCAAAGAATGGATAAAGAAACTGTGATACATTTATAAAACAGAGTATCATTCAGATGTTAAGAAAAATGACATCATGAAATTTGTAGGCAAATGTATGTAACTAGAAAAAAATTCTGAGTGAAGTAATGCAGACCCAGAAAGACAAATGTGGTATGTATTCACTTATAAGTGGATATTATCTGTAAAGGATAACCATGCTACAATCCATAGACCCAGAGAGGCTAGATAACAATGAGGGCCTAGTTGGGGGACCCAAGGATCTCCCTGGGAAGAGAAAACAGAAGAGATCTTGCAGGTGGACTGGAAGTGGGTGGAGAAGGGAGTGGGAGGAATCAGGTGGAAGGGGCAGATGGGATGGAGGGAGAGAGTACAGGGAGAGGCAGCTGGAATTGGGGAGCACTTGAGGATAATGTGGAAACCTAGTGCAGCAGAAACTCCCAAGATGACCTTACTGGCTTCCATTTTTATTTAGCAAAGTTATAAATACTCCTGCAGTCTGTCTCCTATTGCAGAGTTTCTTCAAAACACAGGATTTAAATCCAATTGAGAAATGTTGCCTGTCAAGGAAGAATCCTAAACTATTTTAGAAAACAATGTCTTTTGCATGTATAACATGAAGCAATCACACCATCTTGCTCACAAAGACAGGGGGTTGGTGGCGAGGAAGAATCATAGCATTTAATTGATCATACAGACACAAATTACTGACAAGATTTCTGACATCATTAAGGTGGGTAAAATGCTAACACGGAAAATCAGTCTTAAAATCTGGTAGAGCAAAAAGGACTACATATTTGGTTTTAATTCGCTGACTCTCCTAATTTCTCTTATTGCTGTTAGCCGCAACAGAAAATTGCATCAGAAATACTCATCTAGTCCATTTGTATCTTTTCAAAAATAGTTAGGCTTTATTTAATAATTCTCTGAGCACATTTTTAAAATTGTGTGGCCTTTAACCATATTCCATTCTATGGAGTCCTGCAGAGAATACAGCAGAGGAGACAAAATTGCAAATTGTCCAGAGATGAATCTCAACTTCTTTCCTGAATAAACATTGATGCACATACACTAAGTCCGAGAGATGCCTCTCTCAGAGCAAAGGGCTCTCAAAAACTTTCTATACTTGGTGAAAAAATAAACTTATCAATAAAGCCTACACTGGTTTGATATGTAAAGTTTGAAGTCAAGAAGGCAAAATGAAATTTACTTGTATATTCTAAATTTAAAGTGTTGATCCAATTTGAATTGCTACATGATGGTTTTAAAACATGAATTATGTATTCCGTTCATGGAATTTATTGCACATTCTTCCTTAATATCTCATTTGTATAACAATAAACATTTCTTGTGACTCTGCTTTCTCTCTCTCTNTTTCTTTCTTTCTTTCTTTCTTTCTTTCTTTCTTTCTTTCTTTCTTTTTCAAAACAGGGCTTCCCAGTAGCTATGGAGCCAGTCCTGGAAATCTCTCTGTAATCCAGGTTGGCCTCAATATCACAGAGATCCTCCTGCCTCTGCCTCCAGGGTGCTGGGATTAAAGGCATGTGCCATCACCACCACCCAGACTAACTGGTTTCTTAAAAATAAAGCGTCTGCCAATTTCCCAAATAGCTCTTAAAATGCTGATAGGAAACAAAAAATGTAGATAAAAGTTTAAATGTTCTACAGTAAACATACCTTTAATCATGAGTATCTTATATAAGTTTTAAGCCCTCATTTTGTGTGACAATATGAAGTGCCTGGTAAATATTTTTTTTTCATAATTGAATGAGAAGAAAAAATTTATGGACTTAGCATACCTCAGTGGAGTTTCCCCTATAATCATACAATAAAATAACCAAGAGCATACAGAGAAAAGAGTGAAATAAAAGATACAAATACGGAGGCAAAGCACATTAGTTCAAGCAGTTGACTACAAAAATAGGGCACCAGGGAAATATTAGGATAACAGAAATTTTCTGTATTATTCTTCCATAATGGATACACAACTATACTTGTCAAAATCCTTGGAACTGTACATAAGAAAGATGAAGTTTAATGCATGCAATCAATTTTCTATAAAAGGAAACTTGGTGGTTGGCACATGTCTGTGGTCCCAGAAGATGGGAGGTAGAGAAAGGAAGATAAAATATTCTAGGTCATTCTTGGCTACACAGTGAGTTGGAGACAAACTGGGTCCTCATCTCTAAAAAAGAAATCCTTAAAAAGTAATATAATGAATTCTTTGCTAGAAATTCTAAGACTTGAGGAAAAAAAAACTATGCATGAATACTGTACTCTTGGTAAAGAATTTTCTTTGTCACCTCTCATAAGGATATACTTTGCAATTCTAAAACTGCTTTAACTATATGTCTATATAGATATAATTGGACAAATACAGAAACACATAACATTTTTGATACTTAATACATTCAAATAATACATAATAGAAGTGATATAGATATTCAAGAGAATATGTATTTATGAAGCATGTATAAAGAAGCCCCCAAGACAGCCTAGAAGCAATGCCATACAGCAGCAATGAGTACACTCTCAGGAAGAAATACATATGTACACAGGCAAGTGCCTACTATTAACAGACAAATACAATGGATTAAAGTAAAATCTCTACAGGCTTCTGTTTATTTCAAGTCTTGGTTCTATATCACAAAGATTATCTTTAAAATTGAGCCATGATTTACAGTCCCTCTCTCACATATACAGCTTCTAATACAATGTATGAGGCAAGAATTGGTCTGGAACCCCTTTCAGGTGAATCACTGTGTGTTGGTCTGGGTAGGTATTTAGAAGTCACAGTGAACAGGTGTGCAGAACATGGAATGTAGGATTGGAGTCACAAGGAGCTTTCTAGAAGGTGTGGTTCAATTCTCGGGACCCACATGATCGCTTACCACTACCTGAAACTCTGCCTCCAGGGGATCTGACACCCTCACATAGCCATACATGCAGGCAAAATACCAATGCACATCAAATAACAATAAATAAATCATTAAAATGGACAAAGACCTCTATCTCAAAGAGAAGTTGTATTCTAGTCAGGGAAACGAAAATAAATAAAGAAAAATAAAAGTTTGATACTGACAAGATTAGACAAACAGCATTAAAAAGGAAGATTTATATAGAATCTGCCATTGAGAAACTATTTCGGGAAGGCTTTACAGCATGATACAATATTTAAGTTCAAATAAGAAATAAAAACACAGAACAAAACCCTACCATATGATGCTGGGTAGACAAGGAAGAATAGAAAAGAAAGAAGTGATATAGAGATTCAAACATAAAAGTTACCCTGGAGGGTGCCAGAACTTTTATTATTAAGGAAGTCCCAAAATAGAATTACATTAAATATAGTATAGACTCTAGGATATATTTTGGCAGTAGGATCAATGTAAATGATACTAAAGTAAGTGAACCTGAATAAAAGAGAGCCAAGAAGGACTCTGAATCTGAAGCCTTTGTACCGACTTGCGAGTTGCGGAGTGTCAGTCATTATTAGATGGAAAACCCCAGGAAGCACCCCGGTTGAAGGATGAATAACGACAGCTGTTCTAGGTCACATTAGATTTCCTTTATTACTAAAGGAAGCTATTGGGCACACAGTAATATCAATGTGTCTCTACTCCTGTGGAATGGAAACACATGGAAATTTGGTGACTACAAGGATAGGAATAATTAAGTATATACAATTTTCAAAAGGCAAACACAGGTCTTGGAACAATGCCAAGCACAGAAGTGGGAAGAAATGACCAAGCAACAGAGCCACCAATGAAGGGGCAGCCACTGAAGTAGTCAAACACAGAGGAAGAAAGGTTGGAGTAGTTAGACTGAGTAGCTGAAGTCTGGAAGAAGTTTCTGAACCATTGTTCCAGGGTCTGGAGAGGACACTAGAAAGGCCTCTCAATTAAATCACTTTCTTGATTAAATAATTAAAGGAACACTTTCTCCCTGCTCATGGAAAAGAAAGATGCTATAAAATGAGAACCAAAGCAGTGGTAACGATGGGTGGGGTGGGTTATGAGGGAAGAGAAGGAACCAGAGTCAGGAATGTGAAACCCATGGCAAGTTCAACAGGAAAAAGGAAAGACTAAGAAACCCAAGATAGCACACTGCAGCAAACCTCAGCATACTATACTTCAGAAAACCGTTTAGAGGCCCCAGAATATATAAGGGATGTACATGCCCACGTATCGAGTCTGTGGTTAAGATACCATAACACTACACAGGAAGCTAACACTACAGGATGACCAAGATGGGAATGGACGTATATATGATTAGCTACGATGTTTTCAAACTGAAAAGAAGGAAAATAGTTTTATGCTAAACTGGAAATGCTCTAGAGCAGAGCTTATGTGGGGCAAAGTAGTTTTGCTATGGAATAAAACTTAATCAAAATATTCAGAATGCAACAATATGATGATGAGTCAGAATAGTCAAAATACTAAATGAATAAGGAAGTAGATATGAAGAGCAACCAAAAGTTAGCATTTGGGTTATTATTAATATTGAAGAACCAACTGGAGAAAGAGACAACACAAAATAGAGTAGGTATTGCTTTTCTGAGCTGACTGAAGTTGGTAAACAGCAATGCCCTGAACCACAGTCCCGCCCCACAATCCCACACCACAGTCCTGCCCCACAGTCCCGCCCCACAGCTCTGCCCCACAGCCCGGCCCCACAGTCCCGCCCCACAGTCCCACACCACAGCCCTGCCCCACAGCCCTGCCCCACAGTCCTGCACCACAGGGTTTTGGTCAGCTCAGCTTGGCAGAACTGGGCCTGAAACTCTTGTGTGAAGTAGTTTACAGTTGACTTTCCTGGTTGTCCCAGGAACTTCCTCATAGCATGGTCCACCCTCTAGAGGAAGCATAGGAATTATTGAAGAGGTACATTTTAAAGTACCTTGTCCAGCCACCAAATTAGCTTGGTGGAATTTAAAAACTCATATTTAATGCTAAGAAATGCTACTGATTTTTAGGAGTAAGAATGATTTCAGCATTGTGTCCTTTATTTCTTGCATTTCTGGATGCTTTCCTCCTTCTTCCTTAACAACTTCCCCCAAGCTGTATCTCTCTGCCCATCTTCTATTGACTTCTCACCATCTTCAGCCATTTCCATTCAGGCTTCTTATTTCCCATCCTTACCAAAATGCCCAAGTTAAGCTAGACTTCCAAATGTCATGGACACCCTAACTCTGGTTAGGTAGACATACACTGAGAGACATAAGGAGCAATGTGTATGCTGTGCTCTCTCTCACTCAGCCTCCTTTTTTAGAAGGTTAGACTGGTGACACTTAGGGAAGCCAGCGTTTGAGGTTAGATTGGAAAACTCCATTCCGTTGCAGTACAAATAGGCCGGAAATATGTCCCCAATTGTCCCCAGAGTAAAAGCTACATACAGTAGAATACGTTAGAGCACTGGTTCTCAACCTTCCCAGTACTTTGACCTTGTAACAGTTCCTCATTTGTGCTGACCACAATCATAAAATTATTTTCAAGACTGTAATTTTGCTACTGTTACAAATCACAAAGTAAATATCTGCTTTCTGATGGTCTTAGGTGACCCCTGTGAAGGGGTTGTTTGTCCTCCGAAGTAGTTGAACCTTAGCAGATGCAAGCTATTTATGAAAACAATTAGTTTGTTTTCATATTGTCAGCTACAAAACAAGTATAAAAACAACCAAAAATGAAGATATAAAAGCTTGATGTAAGTTAGAAATATTTAATCTAATCAAATTGCCATTAGGAACAAATATAATTCCGTTTTTCTTAAGAAAATAGACGGAGGGGCCACTAGCAGTGGCACCAGGATTTATCCCTACTGCTTGTAGTGACTTTTTGGGAACCAATTCTCTTTGGATGGCTACCTTGCTCAGCCTAGATATAGTAGGGAGGGTCTTGGACCTTCGCTAAAGCAATGTGCCTTACCCTCTCTGAGGAGTGGATAGGGGTGGAGAGGTAAGTGGAGTGAATGGGAGGAGGGGATGGAGTGGGAATTTGGATTGGTATGTATGATGAAAAAAGACCGACTGTTTTCTTTTTTTAAAAAAAATACAAGGCAAGAGAAATGGTTCGGTGGTTAAGCATACTTACTTATCTTAGAGAGGACTTGATATTGTTATCACTTCCATTGTTATTTTCTTTTTTAAAAGTTTTTTTTTATTTATTTGTATTTTTGCACCTCATGGAAGCTCACAATAGCCAGTGGCTTCAGTTTCAGGGCACACTTTCTGTTCTCGTGCTCACATGTACATTATCTCTGGCTCATGCAAATACACACAAATTAAAAAAATAACCTTTAAAAAGAAAGGAACAATATAAATTATAACAATAAATTATGGAAAAGTGATATATGTTTGTAGAATGAGCTTGAAAGCATAAATATAATAAAATATGTTTTAACAGACACCAATTAAGGGAAAAATTAACAGTTATGAAGTGGTTACAAATTTGAAAACCTATTCTTTAAAGGATATATTAAAATTAATAATTCAATAGATATTCTTATAATAACTAACGATGTTTATCAGAGACTTTATATTAAGCTAACATTGGCTGAAAAAGCAGTCAGAACCTGAAATAAAGGAGTGAAATGTGACAAATTAAGTGAGTAGCCTTACATGAGACGAGAAATAAAATTTCCTATGTAGCATTGGCATTTAAGTTCATATATCTTTGAAAGGTTTTACAAAAATCAGGACGGTGACTCAGAGGGAAATGGTTCCTTCTACTAAACCTGATGCCTGAGCTTAATTCCCAAGACCTGTATGTTAGAAGACAACTGACTCCCCCAAGTTATCCTCTGACTTTGCCATGTACAAATATGTGAATGAACACACACACATATCTCTACTGCTTGCTGGCTCTAAATAAAATGTTTTACAAAAGAAAATACTCCTAGAATGAAAAGCAAGAACATTTTTGCTTTGCAGAAGTCATTGACTAGGTCTTATAGGCAAACACAGGAGAACTGTTGACAATAGGTTTGCAGAAAGTATTGCAAAGTTTATTAAGAAAAACAAACAAATAATAACATGAAAAAGTGATTGAGGAAAAAATCTTGATATTAATTTCTGGCCTACACATGCGCTTATATGTGCAAACATACTCCTCAACACCTCCTTGCCTCTAGATGCATGTATACATGCGTACACACACATACCCAACACACAAACGTTCAGGGAATGTTGTTGGAGAGAACAGTTAATCTAGGCTATGACAAAACTTACTTATTGAAACAGAAAGAAATGAGGAGTACATGTAGGTTCATTTAGGTCACTTGATAAGTGAAAACTCCTGTGTCTCGTTCATCTGTTTGGAAACAATACTTGGTACTGTTCCTGATGCAAATCAGACCTTTATTCAATACTAATTAGATGAATGAATGATTGTGGTAGAAAAGGACAAAGAAGTTCACATTTAATATTTCTGTAAAATAGTTCATACCTACAGTAAAGGAGCAGGCATGTCAGTGAAGAGAACGGTCAAATGACTGGATAAGCATGGGGCCATCTCGATCAGACCTAGAAGAGAGCAGCACAAAGGTTCCAGGACCAGAGTAGCATCATTTTGTCAGAGGAACCTTTCCCCATCAGCATCCATAGAGAGATAAAGAAGGCAGTAATTGGGCAGGACCATTTGTTCCAAAGACCTACTTTGCAGTTGTGGCTTATCTTTGTTATTTTTAGTTGCCTTGAGAACATTTCCATTAAACTGAGAGTGTTCCCTCTTCTACATCATTGTCTGGAACTTACCCATCCCCTCGACCAGCCTGTGTTCTGCTTCACAAGCATCCTTGGCTTATTCTGTGCCACCTGTCCCGCAGGCATTGCCTCTACGTGGGATAACACAATCCTAGTTCTGGTATCCATGAGGACTCATTCACTCCACAGCATCTCTCCTGGTGGGACAATTGCCTCTGAGTCTTTCCTACCAGAATTCCAAGCATCTTACCAATCTCCCTTCTTGTCATCAACTGACTTTCAGAGAAGTGCTGGAGTAGTACAAGTCTTCTAATCTTGTTTTCATTCTGTTTCTACCATACACCCAGAAACCTTCTTCAGCTCCTCATAACCAAGCTGTTGCAGTTTGCCTGCATGGTGCTTCTGCATAAACGATAAAACGATGCCATTTAATCGGTAATGAGGTCCCAATTCAAAAACAGGAAAAAAGTGAGATCGCTGAAGGCTGGGGGGTTAAAGAGAACATGAGGAGCAGTAAGGAGATAAGACATGATTTCCTCACTCTGGATGAGAGAGACCACACAGGCAGCTGGCATATTGGTGTTTGTAGGCTCCCAGACTTGAGAGGGCATGAGAGCAGATGCAGGTGGGATTAGGCACGTAGGTCACTTAGAGGTAAGCATACAGGTTTATAGACAGACACAGACAGACAGGCTAGCCAGGAATCAGGCAAAAGCTCAGGTCTCTTACCCCAAGGCTGCATTTAAACAAAACCACACAATTGGTTACATAACAGATTACTTCACAGTTTGCTTTTTGGATCCCTGAACATTAGGAGTCAGCAAGTTTAGGATGACTCATAGACCCCTGAACGTCAAACATGGGCTTTTATGAGCATATCCATATCAGTGCCATGTTGTCAAACAGAAGTTGTCCACTATGGCACTTTTTTCCATTTTTCTGGAATGAAAAATATCTCCCAACAACCAATACATTGCCAGGACATGTCTCTAGGATCAGATAGTATATTTGTGTTGTAAAAGAGATGGAACAGGTCATTATTTAAATATGAAATGGAGACTACCTTGTTTTTCATTATGTGTCTATAAATAAAATAGCAACAAGAAAGACATATTTTGGCATCAGGCATCACTTTTGTCTTGTTTAAATGTCCAAGCTAAATGTCTTTGCTTGTGACTGCTAGAGGGAAGGGCAAGCCAAAATATCACCATTGTCCTGAATCCTAAAGCTGCCAGGGCAGGTAAATTGTGCAGCAGTGATGTTTGTTTTTAAGGAAGATAGAAGGCTGGCTGTCTCTTCGTGCTCTCCAACAGGCACTAAATCAGACCTCAAATCTGAAGGAGCAGATACTAGACATCACATGCCTGGGTCACTAATCCGTCTTCTCCTTTTCCCCATGTACTTCAGCTCACAAGAAGAAGATGAAAAGGTAGCGGTTTCGTTCTGCAGCATTGACAGAGGTGTCTGAAGTAGCAGCCCCCAAAGTATTGGGGCATGAATGAAGAAACTTTGCCATGGAGAGAGAGATTGAAACGGGAGGAGTGAAAAAATTATGATGTGATACGGCTGTTTTTTTCTTATTAATCTTGCTTTCAGATTCAAGTGCAGACCAAAGCCTTTGGGAGAACAATTTGAGACCATCATGAAAAATGGTTGTTTCTTCTCAGCCTTGCTATTTTTTCAAACTTTCCTTACAAAGGCTAAAGAAATACTGAAATTTTTAGTTATAAAGTGTCAACAGATTCTACCTTGATTTAGTAAAACATTTTCAGGCCTAAAGTAGAGCTCTTTTTTTAAAATCCTAGAACACAAATATAACTAAAACACATAACTCTGCTTCTCTGTGTTGTCATGCTTGCACTGTGAGGTCTAAATGGGAATAAACAACGGTGTCTCCAAAGAGGATTTCTTATATATTATAGTGTCATATCAGTATCAAACATCTGAAAAATTACTCAATTAAAGTATACTTTCTGAACATAAAAGATTGTCCTGATTAAAATAGTTTCTTTGTCATAGAGTCTCTTTTGCAAGGAAGGAAATAAAGAACCAGTACTGAACATTGTTGCAATAAAGATAGGAGAGTGCATTTTTAAATTATACATACATACATACATACATACATACATACATACATACATTATAGCTTGCAAAATACATGTAATAATTTTAAAACTAGGAGAACTTGAGCAATTTACTTGAATGATGGCTTAATGAGCACTTTGCTGGGTTAAACAGGGATAGTGGAATGAATCAGAGCCATCCATGTTTGGTCTACAGCAGATAATCTACTCAGAAGACAGAAGAGGCTAAAAATAATTCTAACAGGAAGCAGGCAAGGTGAGTCACTCAGAAGAACAAAGTCAATGAGTTCAAAGGAGAGCACTCACTTGTTTTTGAAACTAGAAAAAAAAATCTGTAGTACATTGAAATGTCCGATTGGATTGAAAGATGAATGAGAGTTTGAAAGAAAAAAAGTTGCATTTCTGTGGAAAAACACAGCTAAGGAGAGAAAGGAACTCCACAAGAAGTGGTTGTGTCTCGCTTATAGAAAACAACATTAAGACTTAAGATTAAGGTGTGTTTCAGCCTGAGAATAATAGCCTGGCTTAAATGAGTAAATGGGAGGAGAGAAAGTTGGATCATGGCTCATGCTAGAAGCACAGTTAAAAGAGGCAAGAATATTTTTAGTTAAGATGATAACAATGGGCAAAGAAATGGAAGGATGAATATGAGGAATGTTCTATAGGATTGCTTGCTGGGAACTATGATTGTGCTAGGTGTGGTAAAAAGCCTTGCCTCAAGATGATTGAGCCTGGGTTTAGGAACCTAAGCAATGATACTGACTAGCAACAGGTATAAGAAAGATAAAAAGGCAAAACTGCCTATGAAGAAAAATGAAATTTTGGGTTTGAAATTTTGCTTATTTGAATACTTGGTGAAACAGTCAGGTGGAGGGGATATATATTTCAGTCATACATCCACATGCCAAAGTCATCATGTTACAGCCAGGGATTTAAATTTGGGCTCTGGCTTTTCAACTCACCTTGAGCTATAGAAATAGAAGACAAGTTGGGGGCAAGGAGGACTGGTTTAAGTGTCAGAGTTTAAGATAATATTGAGTGAAATGCTGGAAGTGAATCCAGAGGGAGCTATCCATCAGAAGACCAGGATAGAGAAAGATGGAGTACCACTCTGTGACCTGAATGGTAGCATCCAGACAGGATGATAAGAACTGGGNGGGACCAGGTATTCTTGTTGACTAGGATGATCCCACCTCAGCACTGAACATTTGCATGATTGGAAACATTTAAATAGTAGACAAACTTGAGTGGTTGGGTATCTTACACATCTTAGTGCAATATATGACACTTTACAGGCTCACAGCTTTGTTGAGTGAACAGCAAAGTATGGGGTAGATCACTTTTCTCTGAGGAATAGTTCCCTGTCTTTGTAAGGTTGGTAATATCCACAGTGGCCAATGAACGATGTTATTATCAGAATTGTGTGAAATAATGCTTATGACTCCATTAGAGAAAAACACCATCCAAATGTGGAATTTTGTTAACTTGTATATGTGGTTTATTTTTATGTAAAAATAATGCTATCATTTGTTGAAAATTTCACCCCTCTGCTTCTTCTTTCAATTGAAATTTTAATGCCAGTGATCTGATATTGGCATTGAAGTTAGTAATTAATTTTGTTTATATGACATACAACACCCAAGAGCCTCCAGGCACATAGCCAAATCTTCTATTAAATATAGTCATTAAATGGGGGAAAGGAGCCAAACAAATTCCTAAACTGGGAAGTAGAAAAAAAAAGAGCAACTAGAAAATAGGGAAAAGAAAAGGTTGAAAATCAGTATGAATGAAGAGAATGTCACTCTATTATCTAGGAACAAACTCTTCACTGAGACTCAATAGTAAATTGATTGTGGAAATTTAGCCACTCTTTCTCTAGACCTCGGAGTTTTACAAAAAAAAACTGACTTTTTATTTAAAGTATGATTAGGCTGATCATTTATGAAATTCTCATGTTAAATGTGGAAGAGTCAGTGCTGGTGACAGCTTTCAAAAATTTTTATTTGCATGTTATTTATTTATTTTACATTTTTGTTAATTCAGTTTGGCTTTTGAGATTTTCATGGATGTATGCATACTTTCTAATTACTCTCATTGCCACCTCTCTTTTTGCCTCCCATTCCTGTCAACATCTCTGCTTTCCTAAGAATCTGTTTCTCACATCCATGTCTTTTCATTTTGTTTCATGAGCCACTGAGTTTAACCAAGGCTTTTTATGTAACCATGGGTTTGGAAGTATCCGATGGAACCGGGTGGGTTCACCAATGAGTACGCAGTAAAGATTCTCTCTCCCCCGCAACCTCTCAGTAGTCAGTAGTTTAGTAGGGAGAATTTGGACCTCATGAAGCCAATCTCCATCCATGACTGACTGTTGACAGAGCTAGTTTTGTGCAGGCTCAATGCAGGAAGCCTTAGTTAACTGTTCAAGATTGCACTGCTGTGCACAGTAGATGGCATGTTGGAACCTTTCTGTCCTCGGGATCTTACATTCTTTCCTCCTCATGTGATGATCGCTGACCTTCAGAAGGAGTAGTAGCAATGCCTTAATTAGGGCTGAACATTCATTTTTTCGTGTATTCTCAGCACATTAAGCAACCATGTGTCCCTGCATTCTCCACTGTTCACTGTAAAGAGAAGCTTCTCTGATTAAAGCTGAGAGTAACATTTATCTTTGGGTATAACTATAGATATTTAGAAGGCAATTTAATGTCAAATGGCTAAGCAAAAATATTAAATTTCCCAGTATGAATTTAGACCAGGTTTATAATACTAGGCACAGGTTCCCATCTGTGTAGTTGCTGTCATATACAGCAGTTGTGCCGTTATTACAAAAGTGAACACGTTTTTCCATGCAAGAAAACATCTTATTACCAAGGCACAGAAAAGTTTACAATGAAAAATGTAAGACACTGGAAGCAGAAACTGAGGAACACACTAGATGTAAAGACCACCCAGATTTTGGAAGAATTATTCTTGTAGAAATGGTCAACCTGCCAGAAGCAATCTATAGATTCAATGCAGAAGCAATAAAAATTCCATGGCAATTCTTCACAGACAGAAAATGAATCCTAAAATTTGTGGGAGCATGAAAGATGAAGGATACTCAAAGCAATCTTGAACAAAAATGAATACTGCAGGAACTATCACTGCACCTGAGCTTAAGCCACATGATAGCATCATAACAGAAACAGCTTTCAGCATACCTGACTTCAGGCTATACTCCAATGCCATGATAGTAGAAACAGCTTAGTAGCAGAACAAACAGACAATGATAGATGGAATAGAGTTGAGGAACCAGAAGAGTCCACATAACTTAGGATACTTTATTTTTGACAATGATGCCCAAAGAATTTGTTGTAAAACACAATAGCATCTTCAACAAATGGTCCTGGGAAACCTGAATGTCAACACATAGAAGAATAAAACTAAAACTTCTCACCCTGCACAGAATTCAACCTCAAATGGATAAAAGCCTTCAAGACCCGAATTCTTACATTGTAAAACTTCTTTTCATGGGAAGAATTTTGAGAAACATTTTTACTAATGTAGTTTGGAATAAGTGTAGGGTTTTTTTCCTCATGAGTCAGAGCCTATAGACATGTGGAAGAGTGAAGCGAATTTTCCCATCAACTCTTTAAATCTTTCTACCCACAAAACCAATCTCTCCTTCCTGTGAAGAACCACAGTCTGACCCTCTGGTGCATGCCTTTAATCCCAGTGGTGCACATCTTTAATTTCAGCCCTAGAGAGGAATATAAGACCTGGGTGGTGGGGGTGTCGAGAGACAGCTCTAAGACACAGTCTCATTCTGAGATTCTGGGAGTCAGGAACACCTTTTCAGACTATGGTAGAGGTAAGAGCCAGTGGCTAACTGTTTTGCATTTTGGATATTCAGGTTGAACCCCCATTCCTCTGAGTTTTCATTAATCATGCTTGAACTCTGATTTTAGGTGGAGGTCTTTGTTTTGTATGGACTTGAGTTTTGTGCAGGATGATAAATATGGATCTACTTGCATTCTCCTACATGCTGATATCATTTTGAGCAGTACCACTTGTTGAGGATGCTGTTTTTTTTTCATGTGTGTATTTCTGGTTCTTTTATAAATAAAGAATTAGGTTCCATAAGTGGGTGAATTTATGTCTGAGTCTTCAAATATTTTATTCTATTGGTCTCTGTGTCTGTTTTTACTGCAACACCAGTAGTTTTTGTTACTATAGCTCTTTAGTGCAACTTGAAATCAGGGATGACAATATCTCTAGATATTCTATTGCTGTTTAGGATTATTCTAGCTATCCTGATGGTCTTAGTTAAATGTTCTATTTCTAAGAAGAAGCACTATTACTATTGCAATTATTATAAAAGAAAACATCTAATTGGGAGTGGCTTACTATTCCAGAGGCTTGGTGTTCTGTAAGCTTCTTGTTCCTTTAGAAGTATGTATTTCTTTAGTTTAGAAAAATTTTCTCCTGTGATTTTGCTGAAAATATATTCTGGGCCTTTGAACTGGTATTATTCTCTTTCCTCTCTTCCTATTATTCTTAGGTTTGGTCTTTTTCTACTCTTCTGGATATCCTGAATGTTTTATATGAGAAATTTTTCCTATTTAACATTTTCTTTTACTGATGTATTTATTTCTTTTATCATATTTTCAGTGTCTGAGAGTCTCTCTTTCATCTCTTATATTCTGTTGGTGAAGTTTGTTTCCTGTTCATTTACATCAATTATTCATTTCCAGAATTCCCCTGGTTTGTGTTTTCTTTATTATTTTTATTTTTATCTTAAGGTCTTGAACATTTCTTTCAAGTGTTTGGTATTTGTTGGATTTTTTATTTATTCATTTATTTTAAATTTTTGTTTGTCTTTTCCTCAATTTCTTTAAGGGATTCATTCATTTCTTCTTGAAGTATCTCTATCATCTTCATAACGTTGAGTTTAAGATCTTTTCTTGTGCTTCAGCAGTGTTGGAACATTCATAACTTGTCATAGTAGAATAGTTGGGCTCCTGTGGTGACATATTGAAACCTTGGATGTTATTGATTGTGATCTTATGCTGTTATCTAGTCATCTGGGTTTGGAGTGATAACAGGTCTAGGTACAAAATGCTGAGTTTGTCTTTGTTGGATGGGTATTTTATCCCTTAGTTTCTGTTTCCTCTCTGGTCTTCTGTACAGTACGGCCTGTAGTTGAGAAGAGGGTCTCCACCACAGTTTGGGGCTGGATTTCTAATTGTCTGCAACTGGTAGAGCAGGTGATCTTTACTCATGTTGGTGGCTGGAATATGATTATGAGGAAGGGATGAGGGATTGAGGATTATTTTTGAAGGGGTACCAAGTGTGGAGGAACAAAATGTGAACCTATTTCCACCTTGTCTGAAGGTCAGAGAGTTTAAGCTTGCTCAAAGTTGTTGCCATTCCACCTTGACAGAAGGCAATAATGTCAGGAACTAATTTTCCTTAAAGGTTATTTTCTGTTTCTACCTCAAGCAATGATCCCACTTAGATTTACTCCAGAAGGTTCTGCTCTCTCAAGGTTATTGTCAATAGTTGTGGCTAATACCCAGACCTTATATTTCAGGAACAGAGAAGTAGATATGTTTCTAACCCAAACAAAAAAATGTAAGGATTCAACTAAGTTTCCTACTCCCTTTGGGAGATAACAATAGATTTCTTCCAGAGAGTGGTTTGCCTACAGAATGTTTTGGTCAAGGGTGTGAACGTTATTTTTCTTGTTTTAGCAACAGAATGTTTAACTAAGAATATAGTTTATAGCCTTCAACCCTTCAACTGATATGTTCATTCCTTGTATCATAGTTTTTTATGTTTGTTTGTTTTGTTTTTTTGTGTGTTTTTTTTCACTCCTAACTTTTGGGGTCCAGATATTTTAAGCAAATGGAAATTAAACATGGGCAATTTCAGTATTCACTGGAACTCCCTCCTGGTACTATTCTATGTTTCTGTTTTATTATTTTCACTCACATCTTTGTACTCTTTACTAAGTTTTCTAATCCCATGCCCCTACCATGGAAAATGGCTTTTTTGTTAAATTTGGTTTCTGACAACCAAGACAGTGGGGGAAGCCTAAAGGGGCAGCCTACCTGAAGTTCTGGTGGCCACAGTAGCCTCTGATCAATTAAGGGTCTCTGCAATTTGCTGTCTGGATTTTATCGAAAGATTCATTTCTGAAGTGTCTCCAGATCTTGTTTGGTTTATAGAGAAACAAGAGAACTCTTGGAGTTAAACTTCCTTCATAAATAAGTTGCTAAGCTACATTTAGTGATATTATTTAGTCTTCTATGCTAGCGTCTCTATCGAAGACTGTGTTAGAGCAACACATTTTACTTAACTGTACCAATTGATGAAAAAAATAACTAGCAATTGGTGAAGTGTTTGTCCTCTATGAATCTATTACATAATATCTGATTTTCTGAACTGCATCTAAACTACTTAAATTAGTGGAGGATGCAAAGCCTGGGAGGCTATGCCAACGTTTTTATCAAACACTCCAAAACTGAAGCTCCTGTGCGTGGGGTTGGGCTGGTTGATGGGGTATACAGGAAGGAGGCTTAGGAACAATATCTCCTTTATTGATCAACTTTGTTATTTGACAGTTTCACACACACACACACACACACACACACACACATACACAATGTATACTGACCACCAAGCACACTCTGTCGTTGTCCTCCTTATCAGTCTCGCCTCATCACTACCTGTTCTTTTCTTGATTCATGACTTGGTTTTGTTTTGTGACCCATTTAAAGTTCTGTTTATTTAATGTTTTAAAACTTGTGTTTACCAAGCTTTTGCTAAAAACATTTTCTCATATTTCCCTCCCCAATTCCTCCTAGTTCTTCCCACCATCTATGCATGCAATTTTATTCATGATCTTTCTTTCTTTGTTTCTTTCTTTCTCTCTCTTTCTCCAAACCAAAATCAAAAATCTACAATAAAAACAAATATGCAAACAAAACCCAATAAGACAAAAAAAAAAGAAAAAAGAAAAGAAACAAAGCCTATCAAAACAAAGCAAAATATCGGCTCCATTTTGTGTTGGTCAGCTACTCCTGAGCATGGGTCCTACAATGGAGAGTGTTTGACGTATCCATTGACACTCCACTGGAAAGAACTTATTTTTCTTTCCAAGCAGGTATCAATTGCAAATAACTTCTTGCTATGGGGTGGGACTTTGTGTTTACTTCCCTCTTCTCAGTGCTACAATTTTTGTAACCCATCAGTTGAACTAGGGGCATCTATGTGACAATGGGATTGGAGTTATCCACTGGAGACTGGCGGGTTCATCAGTGGGTATACACTGAAGACAACGACTCTCCATTCCCAAAATCTATCAATAGTTGAGCAGTGAGGGCTGGGGTCTTCTGAGAATCTTCTCCATTCATGTATGATAGTGGATAGCTCTGTTACTTTGTAGACCCAGTGTAGGCATCCACGGATGCTATGAGTTTATGATTGCAATAACTGTGTGTTATTCATAAGATGACATCTTGTTTTCATTTTCTCACCATTGCTTTCTCTGCTCCATAGCAATGCTCCCAGGGTCTTAGAAAAGATAATATGAACGTTTTGTTTAGGACTGAGTTGCCACCTTCCATTATTTTCAATACCAGGTATAGTGATGAGACTCAGCACTCAACACGGTTTACTAGAAAGAGATGATTCTACGATGAAGGCTAGACATTTGTCTATGTCTAAAAACATAAATATTTAAAAGGCAGTTTGATGCTTTGCCAATTTGCTAAACAAAAATATTCAATTTTCCCATATAGAATACTATTTTCACTGTCATGAGTTTTTAACTGATTTCAGAGAAAACTATTAATGCGTTTTCTGTTCTGCCACTGGAGGCACACCTTGTGAGACTATTATAGTTATCTGGCAGAAAGGGAAAGTACAGCAATTTCAGCTTAATTTCTCTATCTTATACATCTATGTATACAGTATTTTCAAAAATAGGGTTTTATTATTTATTTCTGGTGGGCATCCACTAAGAATGGCAAAATATCTGCAACATATTGAGGTACTGTGGAGCCCACTTGATCAACACTTCATGAAGAAGTATTCCTTCCTGTGCTTAAGGGCTTTTGTATAATAACCTACAGCTTTGAGGATAACTTTTTTTCCAGTCATACAAAGTATCTCCTTTAAAGCTCTTCTTTTATTATAAATTATATTTTAAATTGATTTACAATGGAGCAGTTTGCCATATGGATTTGCTTTTTTCATTTATTTTTAATTTTTTTATTTTTGATACTATAGCATGATTACAACATTTCTCCCTTCCTTTTCTTCATTCAAATTTATAGTTTCTTTTGTTCACTAATTGTTATTGCATAATATGACCTGTTCAGTCCCTAAATATTGCCTGTATGTTTGTTTTCAGGCTGACCATTTAGCACTGAACAGCCAATTAGTGTGCTCTTCCCTGGGGAAGAGCACCTCTCCTGCTCCCAGCTTTACTCAGTTGTTTATATTTCTTTCTGTATACTTGCTTTTACACACCTCCTTTGTTTTAACTACCATCTCTCTCAGGTTCCCTTCATTTTTATTTCCATCTCTTACCTTCTTGTTGCTTAAACCTTTCTATTTTATAGTATCTAGATTCCATTATCCTTCTCTTCCAGGCTTCCACTGATATTCTAAGATGAGAACACAAAATAAATGTCTGAAACTAGATGTATCTACAAGGAAGAATACATGGCATTAATTTTTCTGTGCCTAAGTAACTGTACTCAATAAATAAAGTTTCACTCATTTCCATTCCAATTTCAATTTTATTTACAGCTGAAGAAAATTAATTTTGTACATGTACCACATTTTCTTTACACACTCTCAGTTGGTGAGCATCTAGACTGATCCCTTTTCTAGATTTTAGCAATATCTGTAGAGTAAGGTACAGAATCCACTGTGTATATGTCCAGAAGTACAAAAGCTGGGACATATGGTTATACTATGCTAGTATTTTGAGCAACACCCCCCGATTTATACAGTGGCTGTATGAGTTTGTATTCCTACCATGAGTGAATAAGGGTTTCTTTCCCCCATATCTTCATCAGCATTTGTTATCATATAGTAAATTGATGATCATTATCCTGACTTGGGTGGGATTGAACCTAAAGATCTTTTATATTTGTCAATTTAAGTACGTGGGGTCATCCCTGCATCTCTGTCCTGATGCCTGATTGACTATGATTTGTAATCTTTTTCATACACTCTCAGATTCAATTTGCAAGTATTTTATTGATAACTTTTGCATCTATGTTCATAAGGAAAATTCTGTAATTTTATTTCCTTGTCGGGTGTTTCTGTGGTTTGGATATTATGGTAACAATGACATCGTCAAATTAATTGGGCATTGTTCCTTCTAATTCTATTTGGTGGAATAATTTGAAGAGTAGTGACAATAACTCTTCTTTGAAAGTTTGATACAGTTCTACACTAAAACCATATTGCCCTAAACCTTTTTGGGTTTGGTTGGGAGATTTTCATTTTTACTAGAGGTTGTATGGATTATACTTTATTTTTTCTTCTATTTTACTAGTGATTACAGATATGTTTTAAAATTGCTTATCTGATTTTGATTTAAATTTGTAAGTGGTGTGTAACAAGAAAATTATCTAATTTTCTTTTCTTTCTTTTCATTTTCAAGATTTTCCAATTTGGTAGGGTATAGGTTTTTGAAAGTATGTCTTATCAGTCTCTTGAGCTCCTCAGTGTCTATTGCTATGCACCCCTTTCATTTCTAATTTTGTTAATTTGTAGATTCATTCTGCCTTTTAGTGGATTTAGATAAGGGTTTGTCAATTTTATCGATTTTCTCAAAGAAACAACTCTTCGTTTAATTGATTCTTTGCATTGTTTTTGCTTCTTTGTTTCTATTTTATTGATTTTACACCTGAGTTTCATTATTTCTTGCTGTTAAGTTACTAGTATTAGATCTCTTGAATCTGCATTTATGCAGGCATTTCTTGCTATGAACTTGCATCTTAGAACTGCTTTCATGGTGTCCCATAAATTTGGGTATGCTGTATTTTCATTCAATTCTAGAAAGTCTTTAATTTCTTTTTTAACTTCTCTCTTGACCCATTTTTCATTCAGTAGAGAGTTCATCAGTTTCCATGAGTTTGCAAGCTCCCTGTAGTTGGTATCCAGCTTTACTCTGTGGTGGTGAGATAGGTTGTAAGGTATTATTTAAATATTCTTATGTTGGTTGAGATTTACTTTGTGTCCAAATATGTGGTTGATTTTGGAGAAAGATCATGAGGATCCAAGAATAATGTGTATTTTTTGTTGTTTTGGGGTGAAATGTTCTGTAAATGACTGTTAATTCCACAACATTTATATTGTCATGAGCTCCAGTGTTTCTCTACTTAGGTTTTTTCCAGATGGTCTGTCCTTTGGTGATAGTGGAGCACTAAAATTTTTCCTATCAGTGTGTGAGGGTCAATATGTGTTTTAAATTACAGTAGTGTTTGGGTGTTCCTGTGTTTGATACATTTATGTTAAGGATTGCAATGTCTTCTTGGAGGAATTTTCCTTTGAGTATGCAATATCATTTCCTGTCTCTTCTGACTTACTTTTGTTTGAAGTCTATTTTGTCAGATACTAAAATTGTATGCCATCTTGCATCTTAGTGCCAGGCCTCCTTTGCCTTATTTCCCAGGGAAAGGTGAGTGCGCTATCTGCCACCTGTTCAGCACCCCCACAATGCAGGACAATCAGGTACAATAGGGAGTCACATCAAAGCAGGAACTCAGTTTATTATTGTGAGCATCAGCTTGTATAGGTTAAGTGATATCGTGTGATGTGGGGGTACCTCCAGCCAATGAGAGACAGCCAAGCCCTCCCTCTGCCTGGAGGGACATCTACCTCAATTTTGCTTCTCATTCTCACTCAGTTTCCTCAAACTCGAGCCAGGCTTTTCTCTGTCCTACAGGCCTTGAGGTACAGGCCCTGAGATAATTTTGGCCCAACATCTTAGGTTCCTTTGCTTGGAATATCAGTTGAAAAACAAAATGACATGATTATTTAATTAGATGGTGAAAAGGCCTTTGCCAAAAATCCAACACTCCTTCATGATAAAAAGTCACGGAGAATTTAGGGGTATAATGGACATACTTCAAAATAATAAAGGTGATTTACAGCAAGCCTATAGCTAACATCAGCTTAAATGGAGAGAAACTCAAGGCATTTCTTCTGTAATCAGGAACAAGGCAAGGCTGTCCACTGTCTCCATATCTAGTCAATACAGTACTTGAATTCTTAGCTAGAGGAATCAGACTGCTGAAGAAGATGAAGAAAGCGTACACTGAAAAAGAAAAGGTCGAAGTTTTTGTAGTCTGCTTCTTCACTTGATTAACTATTTCTTTGAATGCACAGCTATTTAGTCCCACAAGATCCAATTTATCCCTTGTTGCTCTTAATACCTGAGTGCTTTAAGTTTTACGTAGAAAGTTCCTGAATGCCTATGTGCTGTAGCATATTCCCATTTTGTTTTCATACAGTGTCAGAGTTCCAGGTTTTATGCTGCCGTCTTGGATGCATATGAAGTTGGCTTGACTTTTCCCTAACACAGTTTTCTTTTAAATATTAGCTTATTTTTATTTTATATTTATAGATGTATTGCCTCTGTTATGTCTGTGTACCACATGTTTGTAATGGTCTTGGAGGCCCAAAGAGGGTATTGGATCCTCTAGGACTGGAGTTACAGACTGCTGTTAGCTGTAATATGGATGCTGGGTACTGAACCCAGGTCATGTGGAAGAGCAGCCAGTACTTGAGTCTTTGCTGCATCCTTGTCTGACATAATATATTAAGACTTATATTCACTTTCACTCTGTTATGAATTAATGCCTTGGTTTTAGGTAGGTTGCTGCTATGGCAAGTTTAAGTTTTCTTGTATACAAAATGAGTACCTTATAGGTAAAATAGGTAAACAGCCTAATGTAAATAAATCATGAATTAATATATGTTATGTGTTTATAATTGATTTCATTTCTTATAATGCTTGTCAGAATTCCTGTTAAATAATTTTCAAAAAGAATGGCATCATAAACTTTCCAGAACAAGTCAAACGTAGCCAGTTGAGAGATAAAATAGATACGATGGAGAATAGAATTTTACTAGTACGTGCTCACATTAGATTTCAGATTTCACTTTCACTGTTAAATCTTGACTTTTAAAAGAAATCTGGAAAATTTCTTATTACAAAGAAAAGTGAGCTTTGGGTATATGGTGTAAAACTTTTCAAGAAACCTAGGAATATTTGTTATACATTTGTGAAGCAGGATTGCATTTTGTTCTCAAGCCAGGTTTACCATTTAGTGATTGATTCTCATATTTTTCTTTTACAAGGAAGATTTTGGTCTAATGCAAGCTGTTTTGTTTAAGTTGGTGTTGGCTGTGCCAATGTTTGGTTCACTGGATGTGAATTCTTCTTCTCTCAAGCAAACACAACCATATTATCATGCAGGTACTTATAAAACTAAGCCTAGAAAGTTTTGTTCCTTTTCCTTTTTGGAAAATAAAAACACTGTAGAAATCATTGACTGGATGAGCTTCAGATAGATTTCTATTTTTACGCTTCTTAGAAACATTACCTTTGTGCTCTGGCAATCTTAAGGGATTTATTATGTGGAGTTAAAACACACACTTGGGTGATTTAGCACCTGGTAAAAATTTAGTGACAAAACTACAGATTTATTTATTTTCTTCAAATAAATGTGTTCCTCTGAAGTCTTATTTTTTTTAACCATTTTCCTCTTTCTCCACACCTCCATGAGGGTATTGAAGTTTTATAAATAAATTAACTGCATAAGTGTTCTCTCTGTCTTAATCCATGTTGCTGGGCCAAAAATGCCTTTAAAATATAAATTACCTCAGGATCTTTGGTTCTCACCTTCATATCAGAGGCTTCTTTCTAAATCTGTATCAATAATCATGCCAAATGAGCCACAGTGTGCTCAGTTCATCACCCACAATAAAGGGAGACTTTTAGTTAATTCTTTCTGGCTTTGACTTTATGACTAGAGGTAACTGGAACTGCTACTCAGGCCAGATTCCAGACCATGGTTGGTGGACAGAATTCTTACATTGGGTTACAGTCTTCTGCCATTCTTCAGTCAAATATTTTTTAAATCATTATTTAATGTGGCAGCAGATGGCATGTCTCTCAGTGAAATCAAAAGCATATGGCAGGCTGTTTTCAATGGTGACATGCCACCTAAGTTGCAGTATTTATATTTCAAAAGGAAAAATAATTTAGGTTATGATACCATCTTTTAATTTTAGTCACAATTAGTACATAGTTCTCAAATATTGTGTTTTTGAAATTTCTAAGAGATTGTATGGGAATTCCCTTCCTGAAAGTGCTAAGTAGACAAATTTAGAAACACAGATCCTGGATCTTAATTAGATAGTTCTAAGGAAAACTTTTACTTTAAAAGTCAACCTAATAGATTCTAAAGCCTAAATAGATATTATAATCTTTAAACTATGTCACATGTTTAACTTAATAAACTGATTTATTTATGAATCAATTATTGCAAACTTTTTAATCAATTTCTTTTTTCTCTTTATTGATTTCAAAATGAAATATTTATTTGTATACTTTATTAATTGTATACAAACTATTAAGATCAGAACATGAGTGATTAATCACAGAACAGCAATGGCAAACATGAAATTTCTAAGAAGAAAAAACTGGTATTCTACCTTTTTCATATAGTATAATAAACCTATGTCTTTCAGAAGACAACATTCAAACTTCATGTTAACTCATATTGGCATGTCCCTGTGGAGTGCTCAGGTTTTACACACAGAAGATCACTACCAAGCAACGGGAACAGCTGCTGTGATGGCAACACTGTAATTGTCCAGAGCTGAGTCCCCAGGAGAGGTGGGAAGGATGGTCTGAGGGAGAGGATGCTCACGCTGATTCTCCGCTTTAAGAGCATCAAGACAGGAACAACCCAAGCACTGCGGAAGCTTGAGTCTATTTATTGTAAATGGAAACAGTGCTCCAAATTCCTTTCCTCTGAAGATGTACACTTTTCTCTCGTTTAGCAGAATTCATGTTTGTTAACAAACCTTTTGACTTTGCAGAACAAATCATACCCTGAAGCCCCTGTGGCCAGTTCCCATGGAAAGACCCATCTGCTTTCCTTCCCCTGCCTCAAAGTAGACAAACTCACTACAAACTAAAATCCTATAAATATACTTCAAGAGAAATTTAGTGTTGCATTAGAGGGTTTTATTATTTTTTCTTAAGGAGGATTTACAATGTGGGATGAAAACTCATGTGCATTTATTTCTGATTAGATTATATTTATCCTACTTCATCACAGCTGTAAAGTCAAATTTAGAAGCGACAGCATTGTGAGCATTCTGTGCAGTGTTGTCTTCCTCACTGCTCTGGCTACCTACGGCTTCCTGAACAGCTGATCATTCCATGCTGTTCAGATCTGTTGTGGGTTTAAGGTCTTACTTTTATGTGCTGGAGAAGATTTGGGATTCTTGTCCAGAGAGGTACCTCTGATGTCTAGTTGGTTTTCCTTCCCCATGTGTGGCAGATAGTATAGGATTGGAATGTCAGTGTTAATTAAATGGAATTGCACTGATCTTATGTCCTGTTATATTAATTGTTGGTGTAAAGGAGCATGCAGTTTCACATTTTAATAGCTGAAAGTGGCTATTTGGGACTTATTTACTGTTTGTTTACTACTCTGGTTAAAATTACCTATTTTGAAACCAAGTACCTGTGCTAAGTCATTGGTCCTTCATTTTTCAGCTTTTCTATTTTATACAAGTATTTGACTCAGCATCCCTGCTTTGTAGTGGAAAGGATGATGATAATGTGACAATTTTACTTTCTACACAGAATGACTTAATATACATAAGGCACAAAGAACACCATACATATATGACTATATAAATGGTGTCTGCATGCTTTGTTTCTTTTGGTGCTATAAATTGAAGCCAAAATGTTGTATATACTAAACAATGCTTTACTGCCAAACAGCAGACCACTTAGCTGACTGCTTTTTAAATATATAGTGTGGAAGGTTAAAGCCATCAATCAATACTCCTAGATCACTATTTTATTTCTAACTGTCTTGTTGACCATGTGATCATTTCACTATTAGGTGAATTCCTGAGCCTTTCTGCACCATAGATTTCTGTGTATACAGCAGTAGCATGTGCAGCAATAGTTATGCCAGGAGAATTGTTGTGAATCTCAGAAATAAAATCAAAAAATTTTCATTTCATCCCAGGCAGTAAATAGTCGCTGTATAAATACATTGGTGGTTCTGTTAATTATATTTTCTGTGCCTAATTCTCTCTAACACACGGGAAACTGATTTCAGGAGAATAAACTACATGTGGGAGTGTTTTCTTTCTTGTCTATCCACTGGAAGCAAACTCAAGAGGAACATATTGGGGAAAATTTGGAAGTGCAGAGCAGCTGATTAAGCTAATGTTGCCCCTCTTCATCAGTCTGTCCTGGCTGAGCATGAGGAAGCTCAGGCCAAATTCCTTAGCTCAGAGATTCAAACCGGAGCCAAGGGAGTGATCATCCATTATGAAGGCTAAGAGCTGTTAATACTCGTTCACATATGGTTTTCCTCCTTCCTAAGTGAGATTATTGCATTAAAACTGCTGTGTTCCCAAGGTCAATGAGAACTTTGATAGTCGGCAGGTGTGCCTGTCTTTAGGAGGCAGGACTCCAGTGGCCTCACAGAGAGAGCTCAGTTGCAAGCCTTGGTTTGAAAGAAGAGAATTCAACCCTGTGTGAATCAAATGTACTTTGTTTTAAAATTAAAAAAAAATAAAACTTAAAAGTACAAATATAAAGATTGATTGCATGATTCTGGACACTTTTATCTTAAGACACAAAGCAGAGCGCACTTCATGTGTTAGCTAACATCTTTACGCTTATATTGTACCGGTGCTTATGTGTTATTCATTGACAATCTCCAAGTACTCACTGACAGAAAAATTGTCTATTTTTTTACATTTTCTTGTAAAGATCCCTGTTTCATCCTCTATTTGCATATGTGAAATTCCTCTCTTGAAGGACAGAAATTTTTAAAAATAATCTTACTCAGTAGTTTAAAGGAACCCCTTTGTGGCAATGAACTAAAATAAGAAAGCCATAGTTTTCTTTAATGTGTGTACCATTAGTTGGAACTCTTGATAATTTTAAAATAAAAACTTGAACTTGGTTTTCACCTTTTTCTTCCCATTAAAAAGTATATTAAAAAGAACACACAATGATATACAAATATAAAAGATGTTCTTTTATTTCAGTTTTCATTTATTCATAGTTCTATTTTTTAAACAATGAATCTTAATTATTTAGTCTTTTAGTTATAGTACATGAGTTTAAGGAAATAACTTTAAAATAGCTTTTAACATATATTGAATAATGTAAAATATTGGGAGTATTAATCAGATGCTGCTCTAAGGGATATTGAGGTACATTGACAAAAAGTCAGTTTTATAGATATTCATAATGGATTGTTGATTCAGAGACTTTGTTTGATGTTAAATAATGCTAACCTGTGAAATATTAGTACAGAAGCATAAAATAGTGATTGACTACTGTGACATGAAAATTGCTTCATCAGGACCAGCACAACGGTTTGAAAATGCAGATTCTGAGTTCCCACTTTGGAAGTTCAAGTTCCCTGGGCTCTGAGTCAAGAACTGTAGACATGTCAAACAGAGCCCTAGGTAAACTTGGAGCACAAGAAGGTGCGAGAAATAAGAGCAGGGCACCAGCATCTCCACACTCTGGACTTCCAAGCTTTGAGCGAGTTATATGTCAGTTAAAGCAGAGACATTTTTTCTGCAACAGATCTCATCAATGAATACACTTCAATTTGATGAGTTTTCAGAAAATGATTTTGCTGTACCAGTATCTGAGGGTGTCAATAATTCGGTTCACTGACCACGGGTTGCATGACTATAATAGCAGTTACTAGTAAGAATTGCTCGAGCTCAGGAGTTTGGCGAACACCTTGGCAACACACACACACACACACACACCAATAACAAACAAACAAACAAAAACAAAAATTGCATCTCAGAGGTGTATGGTTCTGGAGATATGGCGCTTGCCTAAGACATTCAAGGTCCAGATCCTTTCCCCAGCATCAGCATCATGAAAGCAAAAAGAAGCTGCTTGGAGCACATCATCCAGTGATTGAGCACTGGTTCAGATCAGCATCTTCGTATGTTATGATTCTTTTCTAACCTACTGTTTTACTGAAACTTTCACAAGTCACAGTTTTGAACACATCTAACTCTTACCAAGCTTGTATAATAAAAGGATCTATCCAAATAATACTCTACAGAACAGAGATTGAACAGGAAAGAAGAAGCTGACAAAATAACTAGTGCCAGAAATACCATTTATTAAATGTAGTGTCTTTTAGGAACGTGAAGCAATAGGAAATATTAAAAAGGGGTGAAAGTCATTAGGCAGGAGCCTAAAACTTGAACTCTGTAGACAGCAAAGGTTTAGTTCATTGATGCTCGCAGAAGAAGATCACATATGGGGCTGGCCAAAGCTCATGGCAGAATAATGGGTAGCTGGGAGTAAATATGTCAGACTGCTTAGGTGCTTCAGCTTATGCTGGAATTAGTTGTAGGAGACAGAATTCACATCTGCCAGTGGTTCTCAATAGGCCACTACTTTGAATATATTTTTTTAGACGTTTACCTATTTTCTTTTCTTTTATTTGAGTCAGAGGCTTGTTCTGTAGCCTTCTATTTCGTGTTCCTTCTGCATGCTAGGATTAGATGCTTAATCCTTGACTGTAATCTGCTTTTAAAAAATAATTTTTAAATGATAGCAACTTGCATTTTAACTAGCAATAGTCATTTTTAGAGACTTAAATGGATTTTTAAAGTGAGAGAGAGTTCAAAGGGTCTTATTTCTTGAGTTTTACACACTTTGTCCTTGCCTCATCAGCATCGTAGGTGGCTTTTAAGTAGAAGCTGTGAAGGAGTCCTAACATGGCAGTGGGGGAGGTTATAGCATCCCTGAGTGTGCTCAGTCTGAAAAGTGTGGCACTCTGTTTCAGAAGTTCTATGGAGAAGAGATTGCCGAGGCCAGCTGCTTTTAACTAGAATCAGAACAGAGGTGGCCATGTGTTAATCAATTAAAAATCATTAAGGACAACCTTTCAGACCATTAAGTGGGTGCCATCCCGGGGCTGGGCGGAACTTCTGGAAAAGGAGCACTGGGCCCCTTCAGCTCCTGCTGCAGGGGCTTTGTTCCACACATTCCTGACCCCCCCACACACACACACACCAAGCCTGCCCTATTGTCTGCAAGGTCCTTGGC
>LOEQ01006633.1:60879-81370 GCA_001685075.1 Bramus lutescens | reverse complement strand
TCTTCAGCAACAAGGCCTTGCTGACAGTTTGTAGACAGAAACTTAGTGTCTTCACAATAGCCTGGGCTGTTTAGAGATTTTCAGGGGACCCTTTCAGTCAACAATCCAATTGGATGAAACCCAGTCCCTGTAGGAGAAGCTTCATGTGGTGACAAGAGATGGTCAGTTGGGGCTCCATCTACCTCATTAATTGGAGACTTCATTAGTATTGCCTCCACATATTATAGGAAGTTTCCATTGCACTAGGATTCCATACCACCCTTCAAATGTCCTTGGGTTCTAACTGTCTCTTCCCTTATTCCTTCATTCTCTCCCTCAATCTCCCCTCTCCTCCTCCTCCTTACCTGATCCTCTCATTCTCATCGGCTTCCAGTCCACCCCTAAAATCTATTCTATTTCTGCCTTCCCACAAGATGTAATTGTGCTTCCCCCTCTGTTCCTAACCTTTCTGGATCTATGGATTGTAGCTTGGTTATCATTTACTTAACAGCTAACAGGCTAATACCATTTCTCACCAACAGATAGATTATCTAGGCAAAAGTTAACAGAGAAATGCTAGCGCCAACAGACATTATAAACCAAATGAACCTAACAAATATTTACAGAACATTTCACCCAAATACAAAAGATTATAGTTTCTTCTCTGTACCTCATGGAACTTTCCCCTAAATTGACTACTTATTCATACACAAACCAAGTCTTTGCAGATACAAGAGAAGAGAAATAACCTCCTGCACCTTATCAGACTACCACAGATTGAAACTGGTTATCAACAACAAAAGAAAAAAGCAGCAACTGAAAACCATGGAAGCTGAACAACTGTCTACTGAATGAAACACAGTCAAGATAGAACTTAAGAAAGAAATTGAAGACTCTAGAATTTGAATAAAAATGAATACACATCATATTCAAGCTTATGGGACACAATGAAAGTGGTTCAAATAGGAAAGTTCATAGCACTAAGTGCCTGCATGAAAAAAAAAAAAGAATGGAGAGATCTCATACTAGCAACTTAACAGCACACCTAAAAGCTCTAGAACAAAAAGAAGAAATTACGTCTAAAAGGAGTAGATGATAAGAAATAATGAATGTCAGGAATACAACAATAAAATAGAAACAAATACAAAAGTTCAAAGAGTCAATAAAACAAAGAATTGGTTCTTTGAGAAAAAACAGTAAGATCAACAAGCTCTTATCCAAATTATCTAAAAGTCAGATCCTATCCAAATGAACACAATTAGAACTGTAAAGAGGGACATAAGTGGTACTGAGGAAACCCAGAGAATCATAGGACTTCCTTTTTAAACCTGTATTCCAGCCAATTAGAAAATCTGAAAGACGTGGATAATTTTCTCAATCAATACTATTTTAGTTTTTCTTATGCCAGGCACTGAGAGTTGTCTCCAGGTGAAAGGAGACCAGAATGCTGGCCTGCCCTTGATGGTGTTTTATCCATGCATGGCCTTGGCCTTTCCAATCCCAACTACACAATATAGCGGACGCTCTGAAGCCTTCAGACAGGCTCTAAACAGTCTAAGGCACATCTGATTACTCTTGTTGAGAAATCTGCTCTCTGAAAAATTGCTTCCCAATACACAAAAGCAGAAGCCCTAAAACCTAAAACTGACTTCCATTTATTTTATTTGGGGTGTCTAGTGTACATCTGTTGTGAAAATTTAAAACGTGTGTGTGTGTGTGTGTGTTTTGCATTGATGTCAGAATCCTGTTTCTCTTATATAGTTAGAAAGTCTCACTATTTGTTTTCAAATTCCTGTGGGTTTTTTTTTTTTGCAGTTACTTTCTCCTTTTCTCTTTCTTTTCTTTTCTTTTTTTCTTTTCTTTTTAGCTGTGAGACTTGTGTCTTATTTATTAGATAGTTTGGATTAGATAGTTGAGTTTTGTCATTTCTGGGGAAGTCACTCTATTGATAGACTGTTTAAATAACATATTTAGTTAATAATCACAATTTTATTAGTAAGGAACTTTCATTTGCTGCATAAGTTTCTTTCATATTTTAATCATGGCATCTTCCTTTTCTTGATTTTGATTTGTACTTTTTAATTATTCTTTATAATAATTTTATTTTTTATTGTTCCTAAAAAGTCAATTTTCAGATGTTCATATAGTTTCTCATTTAATTAAATTTGTTCCTATCTTTAGTCCCCTTTTTTACTTCCTTATGATTATGAACTTTCCTTTTTCTACTTTATTGAGCTAAATAGTCAATGAATTTCTATTGTTTCGTATGTGGTGACAAAAATCAAGACAGTCTTAAGCTTTTTTAGTGATTATTAGCCAGATCCTGTTAACTTTTATATGCAATGCTTTTATTTTTGGTTGTTTAAAAATCAAGTGTTTTTTTTAATCCTTAAAAGTTTTTCTCTTAACATTAAACATTTTTTTTTAGAAGAGTCTTCTTACCTTGCCGTGTAATTGGTATTTTTAATGGTATTTCCTTCTTTGATTCTTAGTTTTATGGCACTCAAGATAGAATTGACTTGGAAATTCCTAAAATTTAATAAATTCTTCATGAGAGAACAAATAAACTTTATTAAATGTTTCATAAGCCTGTAATATGAGTTACAGTTTTTTTTAGAATTTGGGTGTCAGCATGCAGCTATAAGGAAAACTTTAATCTTGTAAATTACGTATTTCTTCTTCTATTGCTAAACATATCAATTTGTAAATATTTGTGCTTCATATATTCAAATATTTTAATACTAACCAGACTCATAGTTTTTATTTATTTACCTTTACATAATTAATTTATGTTTTTTATCTTTTTAGTTTTGGTTTGTGACTTCCACATTCTATGTTTAGTGATGTTGTTCTTGTTTTCTGGCATTGGATTTCTGGTTTTCTAATTTTGATTTGCAAAAACACATTTTTCTTTATGGATCTAGCTTTCTTGCCATGTCAAAGAGTTTTATCAGTTGAAAAACAATGTATCCACATCTAATTTCTCTATTTTTGACTTTCATTGTTTTGATTTATATTTTATATTTTTTGATAATTTATGTTCCTATACATATTTATAGAACATTTTAAATCTATTTTCTCCCATAATTCAGAATTTTTACAATCCATTCCTAAGTGGTTAAGGGTTTTCAGAGATAAACAGAACTAATATGTCATGTGTGTATATGTGTGTGTGTGTGTATACAACTTAGTACCCATTAGTGTTCAACCAATTACTAAAAGTGTCCCATAACAGCCAATGATTTATGTCATTATCTTTTCATTTCTTGTCTTTGATGTCATTTGAGAAAAGGAGTTTATTGCATTAATAACTAATAACTATTCCCTAGTGACATAGCTCTTGGTTACTTTTTAGGATCTTTTTTTCAAGTTGCACTGTTTGTCTTATCTGACTATTTGCTTGGAATCACTTAGAATATGGACCTTATTCACCCTGCAGATTCTGCTCTAAGCTCTCTCCCTATCTATTCTATTCACCAGTTTCACAGGTAATAACAAAAAGCCAACTCCGCATCTTGCCAACTTACTTTCTTCAATGAAGTCTTGTTTTTATTCTTTGAATATTTATCTGTATACTTCTTGCTGCCCATTTATATATTTGAACCATGTTCTCAGACAGATAGCCTTTGCCTTGAATGCAGTGTATAGTCGAAGAAGACTTTGAACTCCAAACCCTATCAGGCTTCCTAGACTGCAGTCATGTGCTGCCATGCCCTGCCATCTGTCCAATTTTAAGTTATCTTCCATAGGCATCCCTTCAACAGCAGATGGTGGAGTCTTCTAGGTCAGGAATGTTTCTAGTTAACCTTGTGTCCCAAATAACAGCAACAAGAGTCCTATTTTTAATTTTTCTCATTCTGTGTTCTTAGAGAATTTTGCATAATGTTTTTCGTTCAGATCATGTCTTAGTTACAGTCTCTATTGTTGTGAAGAAACACCACGACCATGGCAACTCTTAGAAAGAAAAACATATACTGGAGTGGCTTGCAGTTTCAGAGGTCTAGCCCGTTATCACCATGGTAGAACATGGCAGCATGGAGGCAGACATGGTACTAGAGATGAGAGTCCTACATCCTGATTGGCAGGCAACAGGAAGTGAACTGAAACACTGGGTGTGGCTTGAGCATATAACCTCCACAGTGATATACTTCCTCCAACACGGCCACACCTACTCTAATAAAGCCACACCTCCCAACAGTGCCATTCCCTATGAACTTATGGGGGTCAATTATGTTCAAACTACCACAGACAATGTTCACCCAAGTCTCCAATATTTTTCTTATGCATTTTTCTCACATGTACTTTTCTGTATCTAAACATTCATATATTATAGTATTGTACAGTGCAAAATTTTAATAACAAAATATGCTGATGTATTGTACTATACCTCCCATTTTAAGGCAAATAATACGAGCCCATTCCAAGTTGACCTTGCTTAGGTTCATTTATTTAATTTGTTGTGCCACGATTCCTCCAGATTAATATGCTATAAGTATATATCTTTCCTTTAAAATATTTACTTGTTCATTATTTTTGTGGGGTTTTTTTTGTGTGTGCACACACACATGCACATGCTTTTGTGAATTTATTTGCACTATGGGCATAAAGTACTTATGGAGGCCAAAATGTGTTTGAGTTTCAAGCAGTTGTGAGCTGATGTATAGGTGCTGAGAATTGGAAGTATGTTCTCTGCATTTTTAACCACTGAACCCTCTCTGTAGGCCCTGGCAAATGTCTATCTCCTTAGCTATACTTATAATGACAATAGCTTCTCATTGCTGAGGTATTTGTATTCTGTAAATTCACTAGGAAATCTGAATCAGCAAATGAAGGATTAGTTAGTTTCTTAAAATCCATTTGGCAGCTTCATCAGTCAGTAAAATCTTGTTTTACATGCGTCTCTGTTTAAATACCTCTTTTAACATACCCATATATTTATAAGAGGTACATATCTTGTTTATTTCATGACAATGAACCATACACATGCTTCTTTATATTTGAACTTGAGGCCAATAGCTCTGCCTCTGAAGGGCGAGTTCCTTTATAAAGCTTGTCACAGCCTGCTGCACTTAGCAACAATAAACAGCACTTTAACCCTGTGTTTGATGCCATCCTAAACAGAAATCACACAGAAAAGAGCACAGGAAAGGTGAAAGGCAGCTCAAAACGTACTGTGGAAAGGACAGTGAGGGGTAGACCAAGAAGTCAGAAAGGCAACATGGTGTGTGACCTCAGTCAGCAAGAGGCAGGCCATCAATCAAAGACTGACCATGCACCAGCAGACAACGGTGGGAGTGCCACTAAGAACTGGTTTTCACGCCACAGACATGTTTTGTGAGCAGCGGTACGTGCAAGGTGCCACTATATAGGAATCAATGAATAATGAAGATACACACATATACACATACATGCATACATACATATATATATATACAGTTTGTGCCTGCATTATATGTTTTATATGTATGTGCATATATGTGTGACTGCATATAGTGTGTATGTATATATACATGTAATCTCATGCAAATACATGTATATATGTGCATATATTTGTGTATATGCACATATTTGTAGAGCTTATATATGTGTGTGTACTACATATATGCATATCCACATGTATATATAAGTCTATATTTGTGCGTGTTCATATACACATGTGTCTATGTCTGCATACATGTACATGTGTATACATGTATGGGTGCACATATATGCATATAACTGTATATGTATGGTTGAATATATGTGCATGTACATATATAACATTAAATTAAGTCCTTTTATTGATGGTGAATAAGATAAAATGTATGCATGTATGAAATTTTCAAAGACTAAGCAAAAACATTATTTAAAAAAGATAAACTTCCTGGCTGTTTTTGAAGATGTGTTTGCAGAAGCGTATCTTATCTTACTCCTCTCAGCTCCTCATTCCCCGGTAGTTTTTCCTGCTCTTCTTCGTCTTCACATGCTCTTCTTTCCACAATGCCTACACTTGGGTTTGCGCCCCTTTCTTCCCTACAGGCACATTTAGGTCTCTCTGCTGTCAATTGTTCTTGACACAAATAGGCCATGTTGACTTTAGGAAAGTCCTTTGGCCTTGATTCTCTTTCTGCCTCTGCACGGTATCAGTCATTCCTCAGATCTGCAATTGGTGGGCTGGGCTGATGAGCATAACTCAGGCTGCTTTTTAGTTGTTGCCAGCTTTTGCCAGTCGTAAGTGTATGCAAATGTTGGGCTTTAAATCAATATATAATCCACTGTAAGTTGAGAAAAACACGCAGGCAATGTAATAAAAATAAATTGCTTGGGTTCAAAGGAAAGCTCATTTGAGATAAATCTCCTATGCTGTTAAATTCCCTTTATTTTATTTTATTAAATGATTTTGTTTGTAAAATAAAACAAATGACCCTCCAGTCTCAAGTCTCATGGTTTCATTTGAAATTCTACTGAAACATGGAATCTGACTTTAGGTGTCGGCACTCTTATCTAAGTGTTCCGTGGTTTTCTCCATTTAACCACCTTCTGCTTTTTTTTTTTAATACACCTCCTATATGTCAGATCTTGCCTCAACAGAACTCATACAAACTACTACTTTAATCCTTAAAATGACTCTGCCACTTCAATAGACACTAAAGTCATTTTCATTCTGTAGGAGGAACAACAAAGGCCCAGAGACTCCTTTAAGGACACCCAGGTCTACAGACACAGGATCAGGATTCCACATGCGCAGTCCTACCCCTCAGTCACTCCCCATAAAAGCTAAATGTCCTCTCTGTGACACCCCTGGACCTGCTCGTCCCATATTTGCTGTAGATTTTTCTCCTTCCCAGCCCAGGCGGTGAGTGCTTGGTCTATATGAAGCAAGTCTCCCAGGATACAACACTTCCGCCATGCCTCTTTGATCCTCCATCGCTCGCTGTTCTCCATCTAGTTACACTTCTCTCCCCTGAATGACTAGAAAAGAACAGGATGGGGAGACGAGTTAACGCAGAAGAAGTAATGGAGTGTGGCTTGATTTTAAAAAAATGCAGTTATGCTTGTGTCTGTGTGTGGTGTATGTCCACGTGTGTATTTGGGGGTGGGATGCACAAAGGACAGAGAGGAGCATTATGTGTCTTAGTCTCCAACTCTCCTCATTTCCTTGGGACTTGGTCTCTAACTGAACCCAGAGTGAGGCCTGAGGCACCCTTCTGCCTCCGTCTCCCATCACTGGGTTTAGGCGCATGCTCAACCATGCTTGTCTTCTCACATGAGTTTTGGGGATTTAGATTTGGGTCTTGGTACTCTTACCTACTGAAATATCTCCCAGTCCTAAGGCTGTGTTTCCTGATTCTTGACACAGAACCAAGAGCTCTGTCCATCTTCTGTTTTAGGAAGTCCTGAGTCTCTTACTGCAAACAGGATACTGGAGAAGGCCAAAGGATCTTTCTTCTTGTCGTTCTCTTCTCTCTCTCCCTCATCTTCCCTCTCCCTCTCCTTTTCCCCTCCCTTTCCCTTTAAAAAGCAATGCTGGTCTGCACCGTAGGATTAAACTTGGATTATTTTCCTCAGTCCCTCTGTACCTTTCATATCTTAATATTTTATTTCTCATTTTCAGCTTTTTAAATTATGTTGATAAAGCTTCTCTAGTCAACATTTAGCATTTCAATCAGCCCCCCTCCCTTCTTTTTCGTTTAAGTTCTAAAACCTATCTTTCTCTCCTCTTGAGCCTTTGGTGATGTTCTCTTTGGTAACATCTTTCACTGACTCCATTTTGACTCAGTTCAGTCAAGGTGAAACAGGACACATTTCACATGAGACCGACATTTGTTGTTTACTTTTAAGAGGAACGGGGTGGGGAGGGATCCTGAGTTACTTTTCTCCCTGATTCCTTCACCACTGGCTCTGGGCCTGCTCAGTACTCCTTTGTCTGTGCCCCAAGGAGGGAAAGAAAGGATGGCACATGGGCCACATGGGCACACTGCCCCAGGGAATCTTATCTGCACCGCTGTTGATGGCATACCCAGTGCTGCCTGGCCCCAGCCTTCTATGTTGAGCCCACACAGACATCTGTGATCTTCCTCACCGCTTGCACTGTGCTGCCTACGCAGGCCACGGAGAAGTCTCACTATTTTCTTTAGTGTTACTGCTGTCAGTATGCCCCCAACACTGGGTGGGCTTCCTCCTGCAGCTCTCCCTACCTCTAGCTTCACCATCTGCTCGTGGCCTTGGTGCACGGCCTTCTTCCAACTGAGGGAACTTCTACCACGGATTCCCACTGCCCTAGTTCAAGTGCTCCAACTCGAAGCAGTGTTGCCAACGAGTTTCCTGTTTTCTTCAAACCGTCTAAGACTGTTCCCAGTTTTCTGATCCTTTGGATATTCTGGTGGGAACCAAGAGAACATTTCAGAGTACTGTGTCCAAGTATTCATCTTCCGTCTGTCTCTAACGTTGTCTTTTGGGCCCTGTACTAGCCACTTTTATTTATTTAATGAGGTATTATTTAAATCAACAAATAAACAATGAAGCTGCTTTGTAATCCCTGCTTTAAAGTTCAGTACATAGAATTCATGAAAGTATATTAACGTGTCTGAGCTTTTATAACCGATTACAAGTGAGGTCCGAGAGTAGAACCCACTTTTGACAGTGAAGCATGCTTCCTTTCTGCTGCTGTGCTCTCTGGATAGTGATCAGGCTCTCAGAAGCAAGACGCAGCCGAGTATCGTCCCATCCCACGTCACCAATGGCCTCCTCTACNTACTCTAACACCACAGTACCGGCAGCCCCTTGAAGTCAGCCTTTTCCTTGGTTTTTCGCAGAAAGCTCTATGTCTGGAGTCTGTTTTTCGGACATTTATTTCAGTAGCGTTCAGGGCCCCGTGTCCTATCACTCACGGCAAGCTCTGGGCCAGGGCTAGCAAACAGCTTTCCCCTCAAAATTTCTCTCCCATCAATTGATAGCGGCCGCCTGCAGCANTGCAGCAGGTAGGTTAGAGGGATTGTGAGACCCGTGCACTCACGGGTGGAGCCTGAGGCTCTTGTGAAAAGTCAGCTGGAGCGGCGGCTGGAGGAGGGGCGGCACCTGCTACATCACAGCCAGCTTCTACCGCTCTGTGCTCTGAGCACTGCTCACCTTTCTCCAGGGCCTCAGGTTCCCTTCCGGGCGGAAGAAATGTGTTTTGATTTCGAAACTGCCTTCTGGTATACGCTCGCGAGAAGGATATCCCACGATATCCTTGAGAAATCCCTGAGAGGTTCACAAAACCAAGCCAGAGCGGAGACAGTCCAGGCTCCTGAAATTGTCTCTGTCCCTCCTTCGACCACTCTCAGGATCTCTCTGTCAGCCTGCTTCAGATGATTGCGGTTTGTAAACAAAGAATTTACACACTGGATCTGACAGGAGGAGATTTTTCCCCTTCAGCTGTGACTATTTTTATATAAGAAGCTTTTCAAAACGGAATCTCATTTAGTAACACAGTTAATGAGTTGCCATCTCTATTGAAAAGGAGAAAAGAATCAGGTTACCTGAAGTCAAGATGGTCTCTGAGCACCAAGAACACATTTTTTTTTTTGCCTTAAAAAAAGAAAAAAAAAGTGGAAGAAGTGCATTGACCATTGACTTAAGCATTGACTCAACAGTGGTGGGTGGCTCACCGAAACAAGCTTTTGTTTTTCTTAGGTCTCCTAATTGGTTTCTTATGACTCTGATTCTCTCTCTCTCTCTCTCTCTCTCTCTCTCTCTCTCTCTTTCTCTCTCTCATTACATCCCCCAATATATTCCTCCTATGTGTTTTGATTTCTCTGAACTGACTGATACCACTGGACCATGAAGATGTAACTATCCACTGACCTGCATTGTGTGGTGCTTCATATGGTAACCCAGGGAAATGAAGGCCTTGACTAATGGATGATGCTTAAAATGGGCAGTGGAAAAGGCATGGGTCACTAGACCTGGAAGGAAGCACAGAGATCATGTAAGTCACTCTCCTGCTTCAAGAGAATGAGACCTAGAGAGCTGAACAGAATGTTGATGTCACCTCCTCACCCCGCTAGTTAGAGATTCAAACCTAAGTCCCAGAATTGCAGCTCAGGGTGCTTATCTCCATCAACCAATCTTTTACAGCCTCTGGTTCTGTAGAGTATAGGACGTATACTCTACAGCTCCGTTTCCTTGGAAGTTTATGGATCAAATAGTGCTTTCTTGGCATCGGGTTGATGAAGAACATTAACCAATGGCTGAAGGAGCATGGATGCTCATTTCACGTGAATTTAAAGGACTCTGGAAGTAGGGAAGTAGCAGCTGAGCATTAGTTGAATACCCCCATCATCCTGAGGAACCAAGGCTTCCTTCAGCCTATTTGTCTTCTTCATGGAGTGGTTCTCAGCCTCTGGTCAAAAATGGTGTTTTAGTTAGGGTTTTATTGTTGTGAAGGGACACTGTGACCACATCAACTCTTACAAAGGAAAACATTTAGTTGGGACTGGCTTACAGTTCAAACGTTTAGTTCATTATAGTCATGGCAGGAAGCATGGCGGCATGCAGGCAGACACGGTACTGGAGAGGTGGCTAAGAGTTCTACATTTGGATCTGCAGGCAGCAGGAAGGGAATGAGACACACTGGACCTGGCTTGAGTATCTGAGACCTCAAAGCCCACCTCCACAGTGACATACTTCCTCTAACAAGGCCTCATCTACTCTAACAAAGCCATACCCTAACAGTGCCACTGGCTATGAGCCTATGGGGGCATTTTTGTTCAAACCACCATAGGCATGCATTTAGGTCTCTAGCCATCACATGCATATGCTGGGCCAAATAGCTCTTAAGGTGATTCCCAGACACTTCTATATAATATTGGTACTTCTATTTATATACTATGGGTAAGAACTTAGTCACAGGACTACAAAAGGCTTCAAATGAGTCTGGGAAGCAGTCTTGATTCTCTAGGTGACATGGTGCTATGTAACTTTCTTTGAAATTGAAACAGGCCCCCAGAAAGAGAAGAAGAACATTATGACCTAGGTAGTGAATGCTACTTACAAAGCCCAAGAGGCCCAGAAAAATGCCAAGACTCACGGGTCCCTCCCTGTGGTTATATGAAAATTAAGTAAGTGCTGGAAGAGAGGCTGCTCTTGCACAGAGCTGACTTTAGATAGGATCTCCAAAAATGTAGTTTTTGTGAGCTTCTACCCACGCTGGGGTGCTTTGTGCTGTTGTCAGCTGCCTTTGATTCACTCATGCACCTATAAGTAACCCCTCACCCATGCTCCCGCAAGTAACCCCACTAAAAAATAGGAATTCACTGAAATAGACACGGTTAAATTATTTCTTTGTTCTGCTGTCAGTTTCTGCTCTGGGATAAATAGGTATTTGTTCATATACCTTCAAGAAAATTCATGCAACACGTGGGAATAGCTGAGCATCAGAAGTTAAACGCAAAGGAAGAAAAGTGGGAGACCGATCAGCCATCTGTACCTCCACAGCAAGTTGCATTGCTTAAATTAGACATTTGAGGGTTTTATGCCCATGGGTCACCAACTTATTGGGTTTTTTTTTAACTCATTATTGTATTTAATATGCAAATCAAGCTCATGACATGTGGGCTCTAATTTGTCTCACTTTATAGAAGAGGAGGGTCGTTTAGATATTTTCCTAACGTTGCCTAGCAAATAAGCGGGAAAACCTGAATCCAACCCTTTTTCTAATTTCCAAGTCCAGTGTTCATTCTGATCGGTGAAAGCACAGGCAAGGTACAAATCCACAGGTGAATTTTCTGGCCACCAGACCGGGGGGTGACCACAGAGAAGGAACCTGGCCTGTCTCCAGTGGCTCTACTGCTTCTGTGGGATTACTGACCCATTTTCTAAGTCAGATTAAAGATCTGAAGGGATTTAACATAATCAATGTTATTGTATGCCCCTGTTGTTTATTAGTAATGTTTATTTAAGCACTTTTTTCAAACTTTATTTTTTTTATTTTTTTGCCACCAAGGAATGAATGCCCTGTGCTCAACTTGATGGAACAAAAGAGGAAGAAATAAGAGGAATAAGGTCATAATTTTATGTCTAATAAAACTGCCACAGTTTAAGATGTTCTCTTGTTCTCTCTGCCTCACATCTGAAAATGTCTCCCTCTCAATTAAAACCCTGGCTAAGGCTGGAAAGTTAGCTCTGCAGGTAGGCTGCTTGCCTGTTGACCTGAGTTCAATATCCAGAGTTGCCATGAAGGTACAAGGAAAGTTCTGATCCCACAAAGTTTTCCTCTGACCTCTACACACATGGTCCCCCATAGCAAGTAGTCAGACACTAATAATGATAATAATAATAGTAATAAATAATAATAATAAATAATAGCAATGGCTTTTCTAGACAGGGTTTCTCTGTGTAGCTTTGGTGCTTGTCCTGGAACTCGCTCTGTATACCAGACTGTGCCTGAACTCACAGAGATCTGCCTGCCTCCGCCTCCTGAGTGCTGGGATTAAAGGCGTGTCCCACTACCACCTGGCTATCATTATTATTGTTGTTGTTGTTTAAAAGAGCTGTGTTGTAGATGTTCTGTCTCATCTGGAAGACAGACTCTCACATCAGACTTTCCTGTCCTCTCTGGCTCTAACAGTCATCCTGCTCCCTCTTCAGAGATGATTCCTGCAAGGCTTGTGTTGTAGATGAGATCTCAACAACATGGTCACCTAAATAAAACCGGCACAGTGACCGCAGCAACCAACATGCTAAGGTGAGTGCGGAGATCTCATGAGCCTCAGCCATAGAGGAAGAGCTACAGGCAATGGACAGTTGCTGGGAGAGGGGGAGGAGTTGTTCTCTCCCAGGGATGAGTCCCCTAGGCGATTATCCAGTGCCTAGTGATCAGCCTTAAAATTCCATACATATAGACAACACTAAGGAGCCTTAGCAGTCTGCATTTTTATATCTGTTCACTTATATGTATATGTAACAATAATAATTAAAAAGTAAGGGGCCATGAATTTGAAAGGGAGCATGGGGAGTGAAGGGAGTTGGAGGGAAGAAAAAGAAGGGGAAAGTGATATGATTTTAAAAGCTCTGGCTGGGTGTCTTTTTGTTGGCTTATAGCATTGAACTTCATTCCTTTATAGTAACATACAAAACCACGGGGAGAATGGACCCTGGCTACTCCTTGAGAACCTTGCTACCATTGCTTACATTCCCTTGGGACAGTGTGCTATTCAGCAATGGAACCATAATGTCTCCCTTTGTCTTGTAAGTACTGAAGATGGAGATGTCCATCATATCCAAAAAGTTGATTCAGTGTCTCACATAGCTATTTGTTGATTCACATGTATGTTCCATGCTGCCTTTTTTTTTTTGCATCAACAGTATCTACTTTGTGTCCTTACTGACACGCCATTGACATACCTCTGTGTACCTTTCCCCAGGGTCTGTAGCTTTCAAATTACAAGCTAGTGTCACTACCTGAAAAGAGAATTTTCAGCTCTGGGTTAAGGTTTCCAGTTTCTTCCTCCAAGACATGATGCAGTCTTCATGGCACCAAGTAGCTCTATCTTTGGCAGTGGTCTGTTCTGTATCCTCTTCACTAAGCCACTGTCCTGAACTGAGTCTGACTTTCACTGTGAAGGTATTTTATGGGTATGGTTGTCACTCGCAATTGACTTTATGTAGAGAATAATCACCTAGATAATTCTGGGTGGGTGAGCTCAGGCTGTCACGTGAAAGGCCGTAGGAGCAGAACTGAGGTTCTTAGAAGATGAGATTCTAACTGTGATGGGGCGCTCCTGCCTCAGGTCAAGAGTTCCAGCTTGTTCTTCTTTCTTCCTGCACTACAGGTTTCAAACTCGTCCAGTATCCAGAGCTGATTCCGTACAACAAACCCTATGGGACTAGGAGCCTGTGCCTCCTATTCTGTTTCTCTGAAAGAATTCTAAGGAGCAAAACTGACAGCATGTTTAGCTGGAAGACTATGTCTGACCACATGGACTTTGTGGACTTGAGTTTTGGGAAGGAGCCTTTCTCTTACACCAATTCAGAACTCTCCAGACTTTGCTGTGCATCTGCCCCTCAGTATTATACACAAGAAATCTAAATATTCTGTTTTGTGACTGGGGCTTATGTGTCTCAGGCTAGTTTCGAACTCTCTGTGTAATGGAAGATGATTCTAAACTCCTTCCTCTCCTGCTCCTACTTCCCATATGATAGGATTATAGATGTGTGCCACCATTGTCTGGTCTCACATAAATCAGAGCATCAAAATTGAGGTTAAACAACACTGTACTGACTGAGCCAATCCCCAGCCCCAAAGATGGACCTCTTAGAATATGTTTATTCTTTAAGAACACGTGTTTCCAAGTACTTTTTTTAATTTTTAAAATGTCATATTTTTCTTTAAATAATTTCTTTTTAGGAAACATGTTTTGACACCCATTTTCCATCTCTTCTTCCTTCATTTGGTCTTATGAGAAAACTCATTTTTCTCTATTTATAAATAAAAGACCCTTCTCCCTTTTATTCCTCATCCACAGCAACCATCAGAGTTAATGTCAAGCAATTACAGGCTTTCCATTAAAAGTCGGGGCCAAGAAAAGGAAACTTGCTATTCGTGTTCATCTGTTTGGCATTTTGGTAAACACCTGAGATCGTGATACTGGGGAGATGAGAAAAATACGTTCTCATCTGTTTAAAAATAAGAAAAGATCTACAGAAAAATAAAGAGAGGTGATAAGTTTAGTAAATATAAATGGATAAAAGAAAAACCTAAACAGCCAATATCCTTTCTGATCTTCCAGAAATAGTGCAGTATTAAAATAATCAATAAATCAATTCGATATTATTAAATCAATACATTATTAAATATTGCACAGCACAGTATTAAATGGTGAGATACTAAGGAGTAACCTTGAAAAAAAAAGAGAGCTGCAAGACTTCTGTATTCAAAACTTCTATTCTAAGAAAGCAAACACAAAAATAGACCACGGACCCAGATAGGTCAACTCAACAATAAACAGGTGAATCTTTTCAAAGTAGCCTGAATCTCACATTAAACTCCCTGATCTTCTGGCTTTTACAATTTTTCTATCCCTTCCTCTGCAATGTTCCCTGAACCTTACTTTCAGAAGTTGTATTGTAGATGCCTCCATTGGGACTGAGCTCCATAACTCTGCATTTTGAGCTTATATAATATCCCTAATATGATTGCCTAAACATGAGCTGAACAAGAAAAATGAAGTGTGAACATGGAATGGTGGGGAGCCCATGAGGCCTCACAAGAACTATAAGCAACTAAGGGGTGCTGAGTTGGGGTAAAGGAGTAGGGGGTAGGGGTGGCGTTTCTTCTCTGGGGGAGAACACACCAATTTGTTATCCAATATCAATGGCTAGAATCCCAAAACAGATATACAAGTAACATTATATAGACTGAGCAGGTTGTATTTATGTATTTAGCAATAGATATATGTGTAACAACAATGAATGAAAAAGGAGGCCATTAATTTGAAAGAGAGCAAGGAAGAGTATGTGTGAGAATTTAGAGGAAGAAAGAGAAGGAAGAAATGATGGAATTATATGATAATCTCAAACATTAAAAGAAATAAAATATTAAAAATATAATCTCAAAACTTTCCTATTCCAGTCCATGTGTCAGAGGGGCTGCTTTGTGTATTTGACAAAGAATACAAAATCCATAAAACATGCATACATATGCACTACATTATTCTGCTTTTCATCATTGTGACTAAATCCTTGGGAGAAATAACTTGAGAAGGGAAAGACAGACTTTGGCTCACACAGTCAAAGGCCTCCATTCATACTTAGATCTATTACTTTGGGCTTAAGGTGAAGCAGAATACCATGATGGTGGGAGTGTGATGGGCAGAAATGCTCATCTCATGGTATCCAGGAAGGAGAGAGGGGAGAGGAATGAGGAGAGAGGAGAGAAGATGGAGGGGAGAGGGAAGACAGACAGATGTCCTCTAAAGATGCTTCATCTCACATTCTCAACTACCTCCCAATTAAAAATTCATTAAGGGATTAGTTTGCTGATTGGGTCAGATCCTCAGGATCCAGTCACTTCCCCCAAACCCATCAATTTCCACCCTAAACACATGGATTCCCTTTGATATAGCGAATATCAAATTCAAAGCAACACACACACACACACACACACACACACACACATGTTAACATATAATATCCAGGACCAAGACAAATTAATATAGCTTCTTAAGTTAGACTACTTTTAGACAACTGTGCAATTATAAGTAACGGATTCAGCGAAACTTTTATTTACTTTCCTCCCATGGAAATAAACATCCTACAGAACCCTGCAGCCAGAACACGGAATGTTTCACTCACCATACTGGTCCCACACTGCTATTTTATAGCCATGTTGCCATAGCATTCTTCCTCTAATCATTACATCTTGAAAATAACTATTCTTTTCTGTATTTCTTTTTTATTTCAAGAATATAATACAAATAGAATCTTTTAAAATTGGATGTTTTCACTGTATATAAATCTCTACAGATCCATCTGAATTGTTATGTATACTGATAGCTTTTTCCTTTTTATTGCTGAGGTAGTAGTATTCAACTACTATACTTAATCTATTTACTTATTGAAGGCTATCTAGGTTGCTTAGAGTTTGGGACTCTTTTAAATAAAACTACTACACACGGTTTTGAATAAACTTTACTATGAATGTGAGTTCTCTTTTCTTTAAAATAAGGTTTAGAAGCAGAAGCATCAGTTGTATGATAGTCACATTTATTTGTTTATTTATTTGCTTGTTTGTTTATTTAGTTATTTTCATGATTGCTTGTTTCCTAATTCCTTTTCCAAGGCATGGTCTCAGGTAGCCCACGTTGGCTTTGGACTCACTAAGTGGCTAGGGATGATGCTGAACTCCCTTTCCCTAGTCTCTCCTTTCCAAGTGCTGGGACTAGGGTTGGGCACTATCACGCCTGGCATGCGTGTTCAGTTTTGAAGACACTGAAACGTTCTTCCTCGGGGTTGCTGTGTTATTTGTTTTTCATTGACATCAACAAGGTATGATTGGCTCAATGTGTTTTTGTTTTTGACAGCATTTGACATTAGCCCTATTTTATATTTCAACTATGATTACCAGTACATAATGCTACCTATTGTGATTTTAATTTGCATTTTAAAGGCAGATAACATTGGACATCCTCTCATGTACTTATTAACCATTGAATTCTCTTTTAAAAGGTGTCTTTTCATAGCTCTTGCTCAATTTGTGACTGCATTATTTGCTTTTTGACATTGCGCTGAGAGTTCTTCCTGTGTTCTGAGCAGCAGTCATTCCCTTTGATGGATATGTGCTTTGCAAACATTTTCCCTCATTTTCCAGCTTTTTTAAAAAATCACTTTGAGCAGAGCAGAAGTATAATTGTGATGACTCCGAAAGTCTACTCTTCCTTTTGTGGACCGTACCTTTGATGTTACAGAACTCTGCCTCCCATAGGTTCCAAATCTTTTATACACAAAATTTTGTAATTTTGTTTTACATGGAAGCCCTTTATTGAGTTAGAGTTAATCTTATATAATACAGTATATAATTTCTAAGCTGAGGGTGTTTATTTATGAATTTTTATTAATTAATTTTTACCTTTAGAAGTAAATTATCCTATCATTTTAGTAAGAAAACCAGGGGCTGGGAGATAGCTCAGTAGTAAAATGTTTATTGCACAATTTAAGTACTTGAGTTCAGGTCCCTACCTCTCATGTAAACACTGCATGAAGAACGCATGTCTATGAACCTAGAGCTGGGCTAACTCAGTAAGCTCCACATCCAATGAGAGACTCTGAAATAAGGTAGAGGGAGATGAAGGAAGATGTCCACTTTTGACTTCTGACTTCCCCACCTGCTTGCACATATATGAACATGTACACACAGATACACTACACATGAACTCACACACATCAACTCTACACATGCAAATACATATATACTATATATGCACACGTGCATGCACATAGTTATTCGTTTTGTATTTACTTTCTTTAATATCTTTGTGGAAAGAAATCGAGTATGCATCTATCTCTGAGCTCTTTGTCGTTCTGTTGACCTGTCTGTCTATCCCTCCTATAATGCCACACAGTCTTGGTAACAATAGATATGAAGTAAGTCTTGAAATCAGGTGGATGGTTTCATTGGTTCCTTTTTCTCTTATTATTACCATTCAAAAGTATTTTAGTTTTTCTAGTTCCTTTGATTCTCCAAACATATTTGAGACTAATCTTTTCCATATCTAGTAAATAACTCACTTGGAGTTTGTTCTGATTTGCTCCCGACTGGGAAAACTGACAGCTATTTTCATCGATTCTTTTAATTCAGAAACTTGGTGTGTCTCTCCATTTATTGATATGTTCTTTGATTTAAAAATTAAACATCTGTGTACATTTCTTCTTCTTGTCAGGATGACATGGGCAGTGAGGGTGGTGGGACAGGTGCTGGACCTCATCTCTCCCGGTCTCTAGCCCTGAGCACAACTCAATGCAACTCAATGCAAGAGCACTTTGTTTAGCTGCTGACTGGATGGCTGGTTCTGGGGTTGACATGTCCCTTTAGCTGTTTCTTTCACTTTTCCAATCTCTTCTCATTCCAATATTTTATGTGTGTGTGTGTGTCTCTCTGTGTGTGTGTGTGTACACGTATGTGTATGCCACACAACTTTGTTAGGTTTCTTAAGAATGTGTCTCACTGAGCAATGTCATTTAATGCCAGTGAGGGGTGGAGGCTGAGGGAAATTCATTTTCGACTCTTCAAGCTTGATTCATTCAGAGTAACTAACACCCACTTAGACCTCTGTTGTACAGTTCATTGCCAATTGGCAGCTCTTTAGTGAGGATGCCCTCTCTGTTAACCAGAGTATCTATTTAGTTCCAGGAAGAGAAGCCTTATCTGGAACACAGCGTTGCGCTCCAGAGCATGAAATCATCTTGGGGAACTGTGGAAAGTCTATTTGAGGACATCAAAATACCGTATGAAGAAGGTTGAAAGAGCCTAACACAGTGGTTTATGCGTGCAGTTCCGGCCACTCAGGAGCCCATGAATTAGAAACTAGTTTGAGCAAGCCAGCCTGACACTGTCACAGTCAACAAATCAAATGAGAATACAAATAGTTATGAACTGATGGTCCAGAGGCCCTGAGTCTGGTCCAAACTATCTATATCCTATACAGTTTTTTACCCTCAATTTTTTTCATCTATACAATGGGTAAATTTGCAATTTATCACTGCAGAGACCCTCTGGGTTCAAACAGTGTGTTGTGTGGTTACAGATTCCCAACTTTCATTACAAATTGACAAGTGTAACATAGTTTCCCAACTAGCAGTTAGAAAACTAAAGCTCTAAAGATCATGAGATTTGTCTAAAAGTATTCAGAGCATCATAATAAATGTAAACTTTTACACCTAAATAGTATAATCATGCATTACGTTTACATGTGATATTTGGAGTATCACTAGCTCTGATCTAGGGACAGAGAATCTAGAGTGAAGGAGGAGACCTCTGCTTTCATGGGCCAATGGTCTGCTGTGAGAAGCCATGATGAAAGCACATACCCTGCAGTGCTATGTGGAAGGATAGTGAGGTGCTTAGGAGGAGAGTGGAAAGACACAAACCTCCCGGGCAGGTGAAAGATGGAGTCTGCCATTCTAGAACTTTGTCGTGTTCTTCACTCTTTCTGTTTTCTGCTCTCTCTCTCTCTCTCTCTCTCTCTCTCTCTCTCTCTGTGTCTATACATGCATGCACTCATGTGTGGGCACATGTATATGCAGGCCAGAGATTAAGCATGGGCATCTCCGTTCAATACTCTCTGCCTTACTTTTTGGAGACAGGTTTTCTCACTGAACTTAGATCCCGCTGATTTAGTTTGACAGCCTGGTATCAGTACCCGGAATAACTCTCATTTCTGCCTCCCCAGTGCTGGGACTAATGCTGTGCACTGCCAAATACTGCTGGCACCATCCCACGAGCTTGGACAGAATAAAAAGAGCACCAGCATACCCTGCTGTCTGTTTCCTGCACTTCCCAGACGTGAAGCGTGCCAGCTTGATGCTCCTGTAGCAGTGGACTCTTCCATGCCTTACCTGCTGTGATGGACAACACCCTCTAAGACTGTGAGCCAAAATAAGTCCTTCCTGCAAGCTGCTTCTTTCCGGTCATTTGTAGTAATGAGAATAGCAATTGGTATAATGGTGAATCTGATTTGTTCCAGAGTTGAACTCTGACTTAACCACTTTTTGTCTTCAGTTCTCAACACCCTACCTTGAATCTGGAATCAGCAAACCCAGGAAACATGTGACTTTGTCTGGAGCTGACACCCTCTGACTGTTTGAGCAATCACCTAGAGCCCACTGTACATGAGAGTAACTAGGAGACTTGATGACCACTCTAGACTTGATGACCAGGTTAGATGGGTCTCAACCAATATAATAGACATATATTGCAAAGGAGATTTATTATATTGGCCTATATGATGTGGGCTAGTGGTCCAGCAATGGTCATCTGCCTGCTTAAGAGTCTGAG
>LOEQ01006633.1:17363-50928 GCA_001685075.1 Bramus lutescens | reverse complement strand
GCTAGCTGACATGGAGGAAGCTTCCATTCCGGTACCATCTTTGTTTGTTTTTTCCATGTCCCTCCACCAAGGTATGAGACATATTGAGCAACAAGGTCTTAGAAATGATCTCTAGTGGACAGGCAACAGCAGTGGCAATTGCCTGAACTGTTTTTGTGGGCCTCAGGTGCCTCCCTGGACCATAATTCATACGGAAGTAGTCCACCACTGGTAATGGGATTTAATAACCTTTGGTTTCTGGGAACAGCTTTGTTCTTGTGTCATCTGAGATGATAGAGTTTTGTAGAGAAGGACAGTGGTTCCCAACTTCCTTAATGCTGTGATGCTTTAACAAAGGTCCTCATGTTGTGGTGACCCCCAACTGTAGTTGGCAATTTCCTTTGGCCTACCAACCAGCTCCCAAATAAAGACATAGAGATTTATTATTAATTATGAATGCTTTGTCTCAGCTTAGGCTTTTTCCACTAGCTTTATTAACTTAATTTTACCTGTTTCTATTTATCTACGTTTTGCCTCAGGACTTTTTACCTTTCTTTCATTCTGTATGTCCTACTTTTCTGCTTCCTTCATGTCTGTCTGACTGTCATCTGGCATCTTCCTATCATCTCCTTTACCCCCTTCCTTCCCCAACCTGAATGCCTCCTCCTACTTACTTACTCTGCTTGGAAGTTCTGCCTATACCTCCTTCCTCACTGTTGGGCATTTTGCTTTTTATTAGATCAACCAGGTGCCTTAGGCAGGCAGGGTAACACAGCAACACATCTTTATGCAGTTAAACAAATACAACACATCTTTGCGTAGCTAAACAAATATTTGGCAACACCAAACCATAAAATTATTTTGTTGCTTTTCATAATTGTAATTTTGCTACAATTATGAATTATAATAGACCAGGCTGGCCTCGAACTCACAGAGATCCACCTGCCTCTGCCTCCAGAGTGATGGGATTAAAGTCGTGGGCCACCACCACCCAGCTTCATGGAGGAATTTTAAGCAAGGGCATTTAGAAAGATTGTTAGAGTACAATATTGAGAGGGACTGAATTGGGGATCGATGAGGTTAAGGACAGAGGAGGAATCAGTGGAGAATTAATGTTGATGGTTGGACCAAGGGAAGGGTCATATAGTCTACGACACTGTTGAAGGTTGGACAGAGAGAGAAGGACATTTAGCGGCCTTCTATGATGGTTAGTCTTGATAGTCAACTTCTTGGAATTAACAATCACTGTGGTAATGTACCTCTCGTCACATCTGTGAGTCAGTTTTAGGTTGAATTAGCTGAAGTGGGGACACTTAACCTAAATCTGTATAGTACCATGTCATCAGCTATGGTTACAGGTTGAGTAAAAAGAAGAAAATGAGCTAATGAGCTCATCACTAACATTTATTGCCTGCTGCTTCCTAATTGTGGCTGTAACATGACCTGCTCCCTCATGTGCCTGCTGCCATGATTTCTCTGCCATGATGGACTAGAACTCAAGCTGTAAGGCAGAATAGACCCTCCCTTCTTTAAGTTACTTTTGCCAGGTATTTTGTTGCTACAGGATAGTCATTAATATAACTTCCTTCTCTTCTCCCTCTCTTTATCCTAGCAAACAGCCACAGCCATATTTCTTCTTGCTGGACTTCTGGCCCGACTTTTCATTCTTCTCTGTCTCAGCTACAAGCCCCATACTGCCTCTAAATCGGGAGAGAGTGATGCTTTTCCCTTGCCCCACAAAATCTTTGGAGTTACATCTTTGTCAGCGTTTCTGCTTCCAGCTCCAGTCGGATGAGTTCATGTTTCTTTTATGAAGCAAGGACACCTGATTTCTGTCAGTGTAAGGCTTCAGCCCGCCCAATCAGCATTGTGTTCAGGCTGTCCATATCAAATAGACAGAGGGAGAGAGCAACCAAACTGCTGATCAGATTCCAAGGTGATGCTGCCGGGACTCCACACTGTTTGAGACAGTGGAGATAGATTAAACCACAGATTCCCATGGAGCTAGGATGACAGTCACTTGGAGCTGTCTGCTCTGTAGCATGGGAAAGCTGAAAGACCAGCTGCTGGCCATTTGGCAGTCTAGATCGTCTCCTCTGAGTGGTGTCATTGTCTCACCTATGAAACATCAATGATCCCTTAAAGTCTTTCCTGGGCTCACCTGATCCAGACTAAGAGACATACAGGTTCTCGTTCTTGTCCAAGCTTGTGGTCCCAAGAGTTAAAGCAGTCCTCATTCTGATTCCTTCCTGTACTCACTAATTTATCAAACTGTATTGGCAACTCAACCATTCATTCATTCGGGCGTTCAGGCAATATCTACTTGGTCTCTAGTCTCTTCTGGATTCAGGGCTCAGTTTAAAGGGCATGTGTATAAATAGAAGCCATTCTGGATCTTAGAAGTTGATCATGTAAAGAAAGATCCAGAACTGTGACTAGGTAATTACCATTATGTGTCAAAGTTTGGGAAGAATGAAGCAAAGTCAAGAGTCTAGCTAGAATAACTGTTGAAACAGACTCTGTTTTGTTCATCTTGTATCTGGTATATTCCCTAGAGTAAAAGTTAGGTCTCCCATAAAAGGACAGATGTTTCATTAAGCTAACTCTATGAGTTGAATTTCTCTGTAATGGGAAATAAAGGGAAAATAATATGAAGAAAGGAACTGTATGGGTCAATATCTCTAAGTATAACAGAATTTGCCCATCCTTAGACAGAGGATCCCTATGAGGTTTCCATTAGACTGAGAACATGATAAAATCCCATTAGGAGAAGAAGATGGAGAACCAGATGGCAGGAGGATTTCACCACGCCAGAGAACTTGGGTGATAGCATGACAATGAGGAATCACTGAGGGTCCATCACAACAATTGTTGAAAGAGTTCCTTGGTGCTGGTGCGAGTGGATTGGGACAGAAGATGCTCCAGGCTGATGTTAAGGCTTTTCTCAAAAACAATGCATCCCTTGAATGAAGGCCAGCTGGAAAGAGCAGGGCAATTTCAAATGTGGATTCTTCTCTACCTCAGCAGAGTAGGAGGGGGTCATGACTCCTGATAAGGGAGCAGACTCTTTGAGGAACACATTGACTAACAGGTGCCTTGACGGACTGAAAACATAAAGAAAAAACAGGTAATCTGATCAAGCACCAAAGTATACAAGAAAAGAAATAGCTGTGTGAAATTGTGGCCTCATCCCTCCTAGTACCTCCTAACCTAGTGTGATTACACTAACAAATATATCCCTTATTGCTGGGTTCTAATTGCCACAAAGCAAAATTTTGGCTCAAAACAAACTGCTCTCACAGAGAAGCACACATGTGTTCACACATGTGATTATGTGGTGCTGAGAACTGACAGCAGAGGGGACGGCCCTGGCCAAGACCCTTGAGTGAGTTTAAGTTAGCATGTGGATGGGAAGCAGGCTCTCCTCACTGTCAGGTCAACAGGTAGTCCTCCCAGAGGACCCAAAGACTCTGAGTCATTGAAGGGATAGCAAATTTGATTTAGTTGAGTTAGTGCAGGTGATCCAGCCCTCTGAGAAGAGGAAGGCAGTCTTTCCTGAGGCTCAGTGACCAAGACTTTACCGTTAGGCTGACTCATTTCCTGTAAGTCAGGCCATTTCCCTGTTTAGAATGTTGTGTGCCCACTGAGGAAGTTCACACTGTTGTGACTGGCATTCAAGGCCTTTTTTCTTCAATCCTGTCTCAGACTCCACACTTCTGTCTCACATTCGTTCCTCCATACCCTGGTTCTCAACTTCATCTGGAGAGCTTTGAAATTGTGTCTTAAATCTCCCATGATTCCAGTGAGTATCTGGAGTGGAAATTTCGCTCTTTGACCATACTTAGTTCCTTTCTGTTAGCCAACTCTGTCCGGCCCTGCCTTCCTTGAGGCTATGAGCATTATTTTCTTCCTCTGTCTCATTCCTACTTCTCCAGCTGAACTTCTTTTAAATGTAGTCCTCCATCCAAGATGGCCTTTTTCCCTTTGGATATTCATACAATTCATCATCGAAACGTTTGTACAGCTGTGCTCACATATCTTTCTGGAACCCTACAGACTGTAGACTCAGAAAGAAAGACATTTTCCTGTTTATCTTTTCTTAGTGGTTGGCACTGCAGGGTCCCACACATAGTAGGTACTTTGGGAACATCTTGTCTGCACAAATTCTGAAGCTCAGGTGGTCTCTGTTCAAACCACACTTCTAGGGTCAGGAGTTACAGGGTAGAGAGACCCCCCGGGTGCTGTCTCCCTGTGATGGGTCATTCCCACATTCTATCCTCACAGCAGAGAAAGGATCCATGAAATATTCATGAGCATATGTACATGGGAGCGTCCAGTTTCCGTTGTGGAGCTGGGAAACTGTATAACAGAGGAAGGGAAGCAAGAATATTTTGACCAACACACACATTGCTTGGATGCCTACTGCCCTCACTAGCGGAATGAAGTATGCAACGAGGTTCTGAAAGTGTCTGAGCATCTCTGTAGCAATCAATATGGGCTTTAGCACACGGTCTGCCACATGGCAACTTCTCCATAAGTGTGACTCCCCTTCCTTCAAGAAGAAACGCTTTCAGAGTCTCAGAGTGCTCCCTCACTGTGCCTTCTCCTAAGCGTGCTCACGCTCCGCCTCTTTCCTCTCTCCTTTTCTACTACCCATAGTCCTTCTCATTTCTGTATCTCCTTCTGTCTCCTTAGCTCTTTCTTGCTCTCCATCCCAACTGCTTCTCTTAGAACATATCCTATAAGAAGGAATCAATTCCTTTAGTACTCTTTCTTTCCATCTGTGGCAACTAGGGACAAGACAGGCGTACCTTGCTAGATTAAAGCAAGTGGGGAGAGAAGTCTAACTTGAATTTTTGCCACAGTCTATCTCCGAAGCAGCAAGCACCTGGTTTCCTTGTGCCCAGAAGGAGAACGGAGGCCTCCGACATGAATTCTGCACTGTGTGTTTTTATTACCGCATAATCCAGGCTTGTGCCACTTGTCCGCATACCGTGGGTAATGGAAACCTCATGTTCTACTGATAGGGCTGCTTCCTGGTTAACTCTTACAGGGCCAGGTATGCATCGAGGCCAAAGGAAGTCCTTTCAAAAAGGAAGCTGGGTTATGCAGCAGGCAGGCTCTAGTTCCCCTGTTGAAGGAGGTCACTGTGGGTGTGGGGTTAGCTTAAAGGTAGGAATGTGACAGGCTGGAACTAGTCTAGACAGGCATGCAAAGCTGCTCCTGATGTCAGCCATGACACTGGTATGCATTCACTGGCTGAGAACCAGAGCTACCCTGGATACATGGTGCTGGCTGCTCCTCCTTTGTTGTTCATTCTCTTGGGGTTTTGATTCATTTGGGGGAAAGGTCTAAGGAGCGAGGCACAGCATGAACTCATAGCAGAAGAGCATTGCCTTGAGATAGAGTGTGTATGGCTGATTTGTTCATAGGGTATGGAGCCCCCAAGGTGAAAAACCACTGACTGTGTCTAATGCCGGAGAACGGAATGTTTTATCTTGACCGTTTTGATGAACAAAGATGAAGGCTTGGGCTTTAAACCAGGAAAACCAGGAGAACCTAAGAGTCCTAGGGAGCAAAAGCAATGTGTGCAGGGTCTCTGCTATGTTCTTATACAGAAGAAGAGGTAGTTGAGGTCTGATGGTGGGGTCACACTGTCTCCAAATCCCAGCTTGCTTAATGGCTTTGTGACCCAGTTTTAGGACGTCATGCTTTTGTTTCCTCATCTGGAAGCCGAAGACCTTAATAGCATCTGCCCAGAGGTCACACTGAAGATTAAATAATGAAACACATAAAGCCCTGCTCCTCCAGTTCCTGGCACTTGAAAGGCCTGGCTAAATGTTGTCTGTCTGTGCTACCAGGGAACAAAGGACATAGTGGAGTGGCCAGAACACATGTTGTTCAAAGACAATGAAAAGACCCAAGGTTAGCCAGGGGACAGATGGTGAAGGAACTAGATGCTGCTTCAAGGGTTTGGAGGAGATCCTCTGGGTCATGGGAAAGCTTTGGAGGTTAACTCACTCCGATATTATCCTCCAGTTGGTTTCCCTCTTGGAAGAACCTTCTCACACAGCCTTTTTGTATCCTCCACTGGGGATATTAATTATCCTGGTGATGCTTGTCTCTCTCTAAACAGAAATATCAGCCCCACATGGCTTGGCCCACATTCACCACTCTATCCGGCCATCACTTTCTGCTTACAGTCCTGCACTATAGGACTTAAGAGTCTGCATCCAGGTTTTCCTCCTCGTCACTCCCAGCCCAAATCATTGACAAAAGAAGAAGGAACAGGAGCCCAATCTGGACCTCCCCAAAGTTCTACACCTCAAAGAAGTTTGTAAAACCAGCATCGCCTTGTCCCAGTTAGGGCAGGTTCCCTGACAAGTAAAAGCCCCTGGAACTTGGCCACAAAGTGGGGACGTAGCCTGCAAGTAACGCTGATGGGATGTGAGTGGCCTTTCACCGATGGAGGCCGCAGGTCTGTTTGTGGGGTTATCAGGGTAATGGACACTGGCATTCCGCTCGCACTATCTTTACAGACATCACTTTCACTTCATTGTACATTAACCCCAATCTCTTCACAGGCTCTAAAATAAAACTTCTTTGCAAACAACCGAGGTCCATCTGCCGTGCTGTTAAAAATACCCCTGCACGAGAATCCCAAAGCATTAGCTAAATCCACAGTAAGAGTCGGGAGAGTGGCTCACCTGAAGATGCCTAGCATTAGCAGACACAAGCCTTTCTTTTTTAGGTAAGAGGCTACTGCCTGATGGAAAGGACAGAAATCAAAATTCCCTAGATGGATCAGATTTCAAGTATTGCCTCTCATGGCCCTTATGAGCCCATGTATATCTATCATTACATACTTTCCGGGGATCTCATTCTCCAAGCTCAGGGCAGATGAATTCTCTAGTTGCGCATGAATGAATGAACTAGGAGATGATTAGCACGTAAAGGCTCTATGACGTCACTCAGTGAACACGACTTAGTCACTTCTCGCTCTGGTCCTTGATTATTTATTTCCTTGCAGAGAAAGAACACTGCTCCACGTTCTTGCCAATAATCTGCAGGTTGGGTCTCATTTCCTCCCCCGAAAAGAGCCACCCCCAACCGTGAGTGTTTAAATTGATCCAATTCTGCTGCCGTACTGCGCAGCCCATCTATCACAGCAATTTGTACAAATGCCACTCCAGCATCCCGGCCTATGTATCATGTATTTTAAGATTGCACAGTTCCTGAGGCCTTTGTAAAGCAAACCTTTCATGAATAAATCAGGAAATACCCTGATGCATGCTTTATGTAGAGGAAGATATTCTATTTAGGTCATGCAGGGAAGTTCTGCCAAGTTTGCTAAAATGAACAAATCTCCTGAGTGCTGTCTACCTCTCCACATTCTGAAACACCAGCAAGTATCTCCCAGACCCCTGCGGCTGTGTTCCGCAGACGTGCAGGACTCCAGGTCTAAAGAATAATAGTTTGATCACCCGAGGCACTGGAGACTTTCAAGTCAGGAGCCAGGCAATGCGTTTTACTAGTCCACGGAAGGAACTCTGCAAATGGAAAAAGGGTCAAATGTGGAGCCTGGGGCAACAGGACTTCTGCAAGGCAAAGGAGGAAGGAAGGAGAAAAATTACAGTGTGTTCTCTCAACCTGTATTTTGAATCTACTTAAGAAAGTCCCATACTTTGTTCAAGTTCAAAGCACTGCAGTTGACTCTTTTGAGGCCCCCTCAGAACACAGGATGTAGCCTATCACCCCCACCTCCCTTTAGCCATGGAAATGCTCCTGATAAGAATAAAGATTTCCAGCCAATGTCAAATTAGAGAGGGTTATCTGGGGTAGAAGAATGCAGAACCAAATGCTGAGCGACCCCCTTTCCTTTAAGAAGGACAGGGCGAGCCCTGCTTCTTCTATCTGGAAAAAGCTGTGTGAGATCAGAGGACACAATGCGCAGAAGCAGATGGAGCTGACTCACCCTGGGTGGTCAGAGCCTGGAGAGGTGGACATGTCATCAGGAAGGAGAGCTCCTGACTTGGACAGGGTCTAAGACCATGAGCCTTCTTTGAATCAAAGACTGGCCTTTGTTTTTGGGGTCCTCAAATTGATCTTAGGCACTGCTGTGTGTACAAGTGGCCATGCAGGGACCCACTTCTAACAAAACTCACAAGAAACAAAGTTGGGACAAAAAAAAACCTGAAAAAAAAATGAATTCATTCAGGTTGTTCTTGGAACCCCTGGCTTATCATGATTCTTTGGGAAGTCAAAAATAACCCAAAGATTACCTGTAAGTATAGAATCCGAACAAAGACACTTTGTTCGTATTGATGTGTCCAACCGGAGTGGGTGCCTCTTCTGCAGCTTTGCCCCTTTGATTGTCCTGAATTGCTAAAGATCACATCCTTTCCTTCTGTATCCAGTAGTCTTCCAAACATCTGCCTTTGGTGGAAACTTCTTTCCTTAGATTTTTCAGGGCTCAGATTTAGATGACAGAACTCTTCTGAGAACCTTTTTCAAGGTCCCATTTGGTACCCACTCCCCAAATTTTAACCTCCATAACCATTTGTTGCCAGGGTGAAGGCTTCAGTTGCGTTGGATCACAGACATTACCAACTTGATTTCTTATTATAGTTGCTCCATGGTATTCATAAGATTTGGTTCCAGGATACTGTGTGAGTACAAAAATCGGCTGATTTTCAAGTTCCTTAGAGGAAATTGGGCGGTATTTGCGGTGACTTCCTTTCCCTTACTGCAGCCATCTTGAGGTAAGTTATAGCAGCTAACACAATGCACACACTGTACTAACAGATGCTCTGCCCCACTCTTTCGGGAGCAAGGGCAAGAAGAATGGTGCACATGTTGCACACAGATGCATTTTAAGAAGTATTTCTGACTTGCAGCTGAATTCCTGCTTGCAGAACCATAATCATGGAAGGCAGAGCATATCACCTTTTCAGAGTGTCACTGGTTTTCAGGTTCTCATAATATGGCTTCCAGGTTGCCATAACACTCACCTGGTTCAGATGTTTTTGAGTCCAACTTCTCAAGTTTCTTCATCTCCCTCTCTCTCATCTCCAAGCCCCATCTCCTCTGGTGTACTCTAGGGAGGCTCTCCACATCTCAGCTTAACATCATCTTTACATTGAATAACCTCTGGCAAGATTTTTCCGCCATAAAACGCTAGCCAATAATATTTACTCTCCCGAATCTGGGCAGAAAGAAAAATGTAGAGAATTTATGTTTGAAGCATGGTGCGAAATTTGAATTGTTATACGAATGGGAAATAATTTTGCTGAAGGTTCTTCAGATAATGTCTCTACATTTTTCTTGCCTGCCTTACTACTTGCAGCCCTCTCTGGCACATAGACAATCAATAAAAGTTGGTTGCTGATGGTTATCTGGTAAATGTGAGCCTGAATCTGGGAACCAATTCTCCAAGGAAACAGGAGAGGACTTGAAAAAGCATACACATTTTTTTCTCATTAGGAAAGTAATTTGAGCTCAAATGATAAAAATTTAGAAAATGCATGAGAAGGAAATTTAAATAATACTGCATATTTACAATCTATTAGCACTTGGTTGTGCTAAATCGAACACTTGACTTGAATTCAATCTTTCTCAGCCCCTCCCTCCCTTTCCCTCTCTCTGACATACACACACAGTCTTAATATTTGAAAACTCAACACTGTTCCTTTAAGTGCTGACTACAGTTTAGATCTACAGATATATTTTTTTCTCAGCAGGCAAAGGGAGAGACGATGAGCTCTCTGTCAAATTTATTAGCTGATTAATTAACAGAAATCTTAGAAATGTCATGGAGGGGTCTGGGAAGCCTCCTCGCTTGGTTTTATCTTTAAATTAATAAAAGTAAGAACAACTAATATTTATTCAGTCTTTTTTATATTGCAGACATTGGTCCCAGCCCTTTATACATATTAATTTATTTTGTCCACATGTCTCCATGACTGGTAGACACTGCAGACATTTTGATTTCTGCATGGCTAGCAGATAACAGTCTCATATCTACAATGCTACAGCCCAAACAGTTCTGGAAATGAGAACGTTTTGGCCAAGTTCAGTGAAATCTTGCTCCCATGTGACATGAAGCTCTTTGTGATCTTTATTTGACTGCTTATGGATGGCTAACTTTCATTCCTCCCCTCCGATTACCATGCTTAACTAGGGGATGTTATCTCAGAATCTTCTAAGGTTTTCTGTACTAGGCAGCATACACATCTACCTTACATATAATTTGAGAAAATTTCCATCAGCTAGATCTCTATGATTTCAAGGCCAGCTTGGCTTACATATCAAATTCTAGGCCAGCCAGGGCTACAGCATGACCCCTATGCTCAAAAAAAAAAAAAAAACCTTTGTACCCTAAAATACATTCTAATCCAAAAATTTCAGGTCTTTGATTTTGTGTGTTTATTGTTACATCTACATGAATAAACTAGTTCCTAGATTACCATTTATTTTTGATTTTATGTGCACAGATGCTTTGAATGCATGTATGTCTGAATACTATATGTGTATGCTTGGCGCTCCTAGAGGCCAGGAGAGAGCTTCAGATTCCCTGAGACTAGAATTACAGATGGTTGTGAGCCACCATGTATGTGCTGGTAATCAAACTTGGGTCTTACAGAAAGGCAGATAGTTCTCTTAACTGCTGAACATTCTCTTTATCCTCTCTCTCTCTCTCTCTCTCTCTCTCTCTTTCACTCTCTCTTTCTCTATCTATCTCTATCTATCTATATATTCTGAGATATGGTCTCACTATGTCATTTTGGTTGGTAGGAGTTTGCTATACAGAGCAGGCTGGCCTCAAACTCATAAAGATCTGCCTGCCTCTGCCTCTAGAGTGCTGGAAANNNAGAGAGAGAGAGAGAGAGAGAGTAGGCCGAGTCAAGGAGATGCCATGTAGCTGCCAAAGGAGAAAGATGCCCTGGAACCTCACTGGTAAACCATGAGCCTTGTGGTAAAATACAAAATAATAGGATTGAGTTAATTTTAGGTGTAAGAGTTAGCTAGAAATATGCATAAGCTAACTGACCAAGCAGTGTTGTAATTAATATAGTTTCTGTGTGATTATTATGGTTCTGGGTAGCCGAGAAATGGACGTTCAGCCTTCGTCTACATGTATTTCTCTATCCATACTAGCTTTGAAAGTTCCGCATAGATTTTACGGTAAAGACGAATGAGATTTGTGGTGTCATATGACTTGCTCCAAGACCTGCCCTAGAGTACTACCGATTTACAATTCCATGAAAGCTGCTACTGCCAATCTCATTTTTCCTGGGCGTTCTCTTGGCTTACCTGAGAAGACGTGGAGAGTCACACAAGTTAAAGGCTAGCACAGAGTTACATTTTCACCTCTGCCACCATGGCTTCTCAGGCTGGTTGCACAAAAATGTTTCTCTCTCCTTCCAGTTTCTCAGGGACCAAAACTAGGTAAACTCAGAGAAGGAGATCTTGGAGATCTTAAACTGATCTACACACTACAACTTCCTAAGCCAAATCACGGGGCTCAACCGACACTTCTTCTATCAGCCATGGAGAGAATAAGGCATGGATTCTGCAGCTACCAAGCCATCTTGGTGGAATAGAATAATGGTAAGAATGAAAGGAGCACCCAAACATGAGACCAGAGATCAGAGGCCAAACTCTCACTTTTCAGTCTTAGAAAAGTCAGTACGGTTCTGAAATGTGTGTAGATGTCCTACGATGCCACATAAATATTACATAAACCCAGAAGTTGCAAATGATGAAGCCTAGAGACACAGAGGTATTACCACCACATTAGATACGAAATTGGGTAGGGCTCAAGACTTACATCACTCTCGGATAGCTTCATTTTGTAAATACAGAGAAACAGTGCAATTGACAGATGATTGTTTCAGTGCTAAGTCTGGAAGGTAAAAGAAGAAATAGTCTCGCCCCTCTGTGCTCAGTTCAGCAGCATTGCTATCACTGGTCCCCTGCCTCATATACAGAGTAAGGTAGAGATAATACTTTCTATTAGCCTTTTCTCTCTCATGACTGAATGCTTGCTACTAAGTCATTTTCATCCCAGAGGAACGGAATTTAACAATCCTAGATGCTTCAAATCAGCAATAGCACACAGTCATACCAGAAGAGCCTACTCCCAGTTGGAGGTGTGGTCACACTTTAATTATTTCTCTTCCTGAAGTCAGATTCTGATTTTGTTCTGCTAAGGAAGCCTGGTTGAAAGAAGTCAGCATCATAGAGTTAAAACAGTGAAGAAGACACATGGAGTTGCTGAGACTTGAACCCTGGGCCTTGGTCATAGAAGACAGTACCCTACGGCTGAGCGATGACCCATGATGAGACAACTCTGATCCTGTTGACGTTCAGATCCCTAGTGGCAGAAATAGCTTGGGACTCTCCCACCCATCCTGGAAGGATATCCTACAGTGCTTATACTGTCTCCTTGGCTTGCTGCCCTCAGGCAAGGCAGAGATGAGGAGTATTGAAAAAGTTTTGGACAGCACCATCCAACTCTTAGCAAAACATTTCTCCTACTCTTCTCAGCATTAGGTTCCATAGCTGCTTAGTCTGCTTCCTACTCTTGACTGTGCCTTCTCAGAGCAGGAATGTATCCAATGCCTTAAAAATTAGATATGAATGGGCAGAAAGTAAGGCAAGTAAGTGAATCACAACAGAGAGAGTGGGAGTGGGCGGGGGGGAGAGAGAGAAGTCTCTTCTTTTAAGAAACTCCTTTGAGTCACCAGGGGCAATTTGGCCTCAGGCCAGGTGCAGCTGTGCACCCTGTGGGGCTTCTCCATTCCTTCATGGTGAGGCTTGGGCAGTGACTCATGTGTTCCCACATTCTTCAGTGCTGTACTGTGGACTATCAGAAGCTCTAATGGCTATCAACTCCTTGTCCGCCCAAGGACAGTCATGAGGACCAGATGTCAGCTTCATGAAGTGAAGGGAGGATGGGGAGGAAGTTTTCTTTACTTCTCTTATGGGGGTCTACAACCACAACCTATCTCTCTCCCAACAATACACACACTGAACCCCAGCCCCATGCTTACCTGCATCTCTCTTTGATTCAGGCTGACTGCACCTTGCAGGCCAGTGTGGCTCCTTTGTCTCACATCCCAGCACTAAGGTTGGCATCCTGCTCCTGACTCAAAGTATCTGCTGAATGTCTAAGCTACTTAATCATTCAAGGGACACAATTGGGAACTAAAGATGCCTTGTCAGATTTACATATTGTGGAAGCCAGGTCTACCAAGTGCTGACGGAGTTCTTCGTGAATTTTCATGTATCAGGGATGCTCTCTTCCCAGACTGACTATGAGATAGCTACTTGTTCTGGGCACTGTGGACCACAGATAAATACAGAACTCCTCTTGCCCTCCAGAAGTCAGGGCTTCTCATCTCTGGCTGCACATGTAATCTTCTGAGACTTTCAAATGTCACCCCTGGCACTCACTTCAAATTAATTGAATCTAAATCTGAGCCTGAGGGTTAAGGACAGGCATTTTTTCAAAGCATCCAGGTGAGACTCTTATGCAATGTTGACTGAGAGGCACCATCTAAGTGGCAGTTAAACACTAAAGTTCTTCGAGACCTTGTCCCATCACACTCAGCCCCATGGGTCTCGATTTATTCTTCTGAAATATCTGAATCATTATAGACACCTCTGCAGTTTTGATGATGACTACATGAGGCGATCCATACAATGAATAAGCCCGGGCACGCCAATGCTTGCTGCTACTCATAATAGCCTCACTATTTTATTTCTATTTGATTTCACTGCCTTCAAATGCTTGGGTACTGAAAGTAAGCGATTTACTTGGTTAATCAATACATATTTCACCGAGAACATGACAAGGCTTGTAAAAGATTATGCAAAAATGAGTCATGCCCAGCGCCTCTGTAAAGGAAACCCGCATGGTCCAAGTCACCTGCTCTGTGTTTAGCTCTTTATATGCTCTTCCATACAGGACTCTTGTTCAACCCGCAGAAGGATCATTATTACTAAAGTTTAGAGACGAAGGAGCTGGGATTCGGAGTGGTCATGTCCAGCCTTTCTGCTCTAATGTGCGACAAGCTGAATTTGAGCTCAGGCGCCCCTGTTTCTGTGTTTGTTCTCCTACTATTCTATCATCAGTGAATACTAGCTGCATGTGCTAGATGTGACCTCTTCCCTCCTATGAAGTGTTCTAGTTTGCTTGCTTTCTGTTGCTGTGATTAACAGCCCTTGGGGAAGAAAGGGTTTATTTCATCTTGTAGGTCAAGGCAGGAATTCAAGACCGGAGCTTGAAGCAGAGATCAGGAACCCAAGGCAGGATCTTGAAGCAGGGATTCCAGAGGAACACTGCTATTGACTTGCTCCCAGGCTCATTCTGAATTATGTTTCACATACATCCCAGGCCCACCTGCCTAGGGATGGTATATCATTCACTGTAGATCGAGTCCATCTACATCAATTAATAATGAAGAAAATGCCTGCAAGACAGGCCCACAGGCCAATCTGATGGAGGAAGTCCTTCAATTGAAATTCTTTTTCCCTAGGTATGTGCCAAGTTGACAGCCAAAATTAGCCATGATGTGAACTTTCCAGGGAGGCAGAAGGAATGAATTGTGTCAAGTGCAGAACAATCTGCAAAGACTTTTTGAAGGAAGTGAACATCCATTTGGATCTTAGAGTAGAAAAAGAATTTCTTATCAAAGAGAGGTTAGGGGGTAAGAACATTCTTGGCAGGAGAAACCAACATGGACAAAATCAAAAGGGCAGTGAGGCAGCGAGATGAATCGTGATTATCTGTGCCTTCTCCACTCAGCTTCTTCAGCTTCATTCTTCATCTCCTGCATTCACCTTTTTATAAAGTCATCTTTCCTCTGAAGGAGCGCCCCTGGAGGGACTGGAATATCATATTACTAACATTCTCCCTCCAAAGTCTTTTTTATCAACAACTAAAATTTCTCATTGATACTGGCTGCTGGTCTATTGGTGTCTGTGGGCATTCTACATGTCAATCAAATGTCAAACTTGCAACAAGGAGCACCAACATGAACAAGGGCTCTCTTTCCCTTCATTTTAAACAAAGAATGTGTGTGTGTGTCTGTGTGTGTGTGTGTCTCTGTGTGTGTGTGCATGCAAACAGACATGAGGTAGAGCCTGAAGGATTAAGATGAGTCCAGCTCAAATACTACCTAGGAGGCTCAGTTCATTTTTCTTTGCTAACCAGACTCCAAGTCCCATCTGCTCCATGCAAGGCCAATGCCAATTTCTCTGTCACCATCCATGTTTGTGGCTGAGCTGTCTGCAGTGGCAGAAAATGAATACTCTCTGTAGATCTCAGCTCTGGGGTGGCCACTTCCAGTCTGCTTGCAAAATGTGATTGTGCTACCTTACAGCCAAGCAGGNTATTGCTGTGTTGGTATCATTTGCATGGGAAAGCCATAGGAGGGCAAAGAAGAATTGCCTTTGGAGGAAACCTGTTCCGGTACCCAAGATTTGTTTGATCCTGGTGAGAGCAGCAGCCAAAGAAATAATATGAACTGTGTTTTTCCCCTGGTGCTCTGCTCGGCTTATGGTCTTATCTTTCAGGTCTCCAGTTCCATAGGAGCAACAATAACAAAAAAATGTGTGTGCTATCCATGCTGCCCCAGAGTTCAGATCAAACTTCTGATTGGAGTCTAAGGTTAACAATGGGTTCGTTACTTGGTGACCTGTGCAGGCAGACTTGCAATTCAATGCATGAGATACTCTACAAAACCAAGGCCAAGAAGGAATACTATAATCTCATGATGCCCCGTTGCTTAGATTCCAAGAAGGAGAAACCCCAAGTTCCAGACTGATATCTGAAAAGGATTCAGGGATAGTGGAGAATGGTACTGAGTGCATAGACTCAATGTCAAATTTTGTGGTTTGAAGGAAAAGGATGCTCTTATAATGTGGGCTCCTAGGCTTGTTGTTGGAGGAGAGGGGATGGGAAACCTGGCTTCTCCTCTTTGGGTGCAAACCTCCAGCTTCATTTTGAAGGGCCCAGATGGGATACATAGGCACCTATCTCTCCCTAGGCAACGGGCAGGTACAAAACATGGTTCAAAGCACCATTAATGTTAATACGTTTTATAAGCTTCTACAGTAACCACTCTTTCTGATGCTCAGTAGACTCCATAATTAGCAGCTATTGCCCTCTCCTTTGCTATCTGAACTATCTTGGGCAAAGAGGAAGTCAATCTAATAACCAGTTTGACCAACATCATGGTCACCTACGCTAGCTACACTAACTGTCTCCAACATTCCTCAGACACCACAACTATGTAAAAGATTGCACTGATTGCCCTGCCTGGGGTTGTACCTTCAGGAGCCAGGACTCTTGGACACTATTTATTCCAGATGTTTTGCAATCAGAAGACTTGAAAAACCATTTTCTCTTTGGCCAGGGGGGAGGCAGCTCCTCTAGTGAAGATCTTCCCTGGCTGATGGCAACATTTCTATTGTTCTAAAACACAAGCCTTTATGAATGTGACTGGTCCAAAGAGAATGGCTGTCACTGGCTAAATAAATGATACTGATTCTTGGGCTACACGAACAGGCCACTCGGGAGGCACTCTACCATGCTGCCTCCCCTTATGTGACAACATAAAGTCCAATAATGACCTACTCTTGAGTAGTCAGTCCTATCTGGTACCTGGATGCATGGGGAACTGATATCCTGTGTGTTTTGGGTTTGGGCACTGCGTAAATACAGCACCCATCATTATTCAGTAACCAGCACTGTTTCTGTGACCTAATTCCATGCCCCTAAACATTCCAGGGCCTCCAACTTCTGACTGTAAGAGTGTCTTCAACTGCTGGATAGCCGAATAAGTCAGGCAGCCTCTGGAAATCCCTTCAGATGTGCCTCAGTTTATGAGACCGAACACTAAGCTTTCTAATAGCCCCTTTGGAGAATGACACCCAGGTCCTGAGCAATGCAACATGGCAAACCCTGCTTGACTGATTGAAGTGGCAGCTTGAAGTCCCCCACCAGCAGCACCCATAGGTCTGGAAACACTATTCCTTTAGGCCTTTTGTTTAGCCTTCTCGAGACCCCACTTACCTGCAAGATCCTGTTCCATAAAGTCCCTGCAACAGTTTTCACCATGAGAGGCAGATGTCTGTGTCTGTGGTTCTCGTTTTGGTTGATACCAGTCCCTGAATGGCCTTTCAGGTGTGGCATCTTGGAAATGCTTTCTCAACAGAAATGAGTATTCCATGCTATTGGACCAGGGGCCACTGGCCAATAAATGTGTACAATGTCACAGCGGCGGGGGGAAAAGGGAAAATAAGAACCAAACGTAGGTATGACAAGATAGCAGGCCATGGCCAGCCAAGTGCCGGAGGACTGTCAAATCTCAGGAGCAAGAATCCCAGGCACGAGGCCAAGAGCTGTAATATAGTCCCTGTTAAGGTCTAAGAGTCTGTGGAGAGCTGCGTAGTGCCGCGCCTTAAAGATGGTGCCAGTTTCAGCCTTCCGCTAGCCCGACAGCAAGTGCTCTCTGTGATAAACAAGTCCTTATTTGGCTAAGGCTGATCAGCAGGTTTGTTTCCGTGTATGTGGGCCTATTAGAGATTGCTGCATGGCTTATTGGGATTGGTAGCCCATAGAGCATATAGTCTGCAAGCGCCCTTCCCGGAGATAGAAGAAGAAGATTGTTCAAGGTTCCTGAATAAACTGCATATAGAAGAGCCCGAGTGTTGCATCTTTCTCGCTGGTCGAGGTGGACATGACAAGAGTCCCAATATATGATGGCTTCATGGGTCGATGACGTGTAGAAAGACCCAAGGTCCTGATATCCAAGTCCCTGACATTTAGAGGTTTCCATTTGATGCTTCCATCTACCTACCATCTACCAGTGCTGACAGACGTCGGGAAATGAAGACTAGTGGAGACCAGTGTGGAAGAACTGCTCATTCATCCCCAATTACTATGTAGGTGAAAGGAGAGAATCATCATCTCGCTTGGAGGATGAACCATAGAAGCACAACTTTGTAATACAGGGTTAAGAAACCTTGATCAAGGGCTCAGAAAGCAAAAAGTTGTGGACATTATCACAGAAGAGACCAAAATGGACTTTCTAGCTTGTTTACAATGATTTGGTAGGGGGGAGGTAGATGATTTTCCCAATATAAAGTAGATCCTAAATTCTCTGTGCAGTCTAATAGCCATCCCAGGGCCTAGGGTCCAAAATCCTAGCACCGAGCATGATATCAGAGTCCTTAATTCCATAGTGATATGCTCTTGATTAGTCATGTCTTCCCCAAACTGTCCCCTCATCTATGAAATGGAACGAATAGCGAAAGGCACAATGTATAGGGAACAAATACATTATATATACGCTAATAGTCATTTCCCCAATCTCTAAATCCAAACTATCTGTTACAGTCCTGCCCCGTCTACGACCTGATGCTCTTATTTTAATCTTGGCCACAGAGAGACTCTGAGAGTCTTAAAAGCATGTTGAATACAAATTCAACAGCACTTGCGTAAGGACAGAATGAGAGAAGGACGGAGGGAAAAGGATGGAGGAGCCGAGAACAACTTCTAGGTTTCTTCCTTGAGCAAGATTGTGATTAATGCCATTGATTGAGCTGGGGAATGAACTTGAGAACAGAATTAGTAATTCTGCTTCAAGAATCTTGAGATTTCTGGAAGAAATCCAAGAGAAGGGCTAGTGAGATGGTCCAGCAGATAAAGGTGTTAGCTAGCCACCAAGCCTGATGACCGGAGTTCCATCTCCAAGACCCACATGGTGGACAGAAAGAATTGATTCCTACAAGGTATTTTCTGACCTCCAAATGCATGTTATAACACAACACCTCTCACACGAATTAAATATAATAAAAAATTAAATATAAAAAAGTCACCAGGCAGTGGTGACAAATACCTTTCATCCCAGCACTCAAGAGGCAGAGGCAAGTGAATTTCTTGAGTTCTAGGCCAATCTGATCTACAGAGTGAGTTCCGTGACAGCCAAGGCTACACAGAGAAACCTTATCTTGAAAAATACCAGAATAATTAATTGGCTAATACATTAATAAATAAAAATAAAAAGTCTAAGAGAAGATAGCTATCATTTTTACGGATATATATGTATACGGATATCTATATATGGATATATACAGCCTGTAAAAGAAGTATCAAGGCTGCCCTTAATTGTCATTCTTTGGGCAATAGTTGTCCCACATCTCCAAAGTTTTAGGACTAAGCTTACTGGATATCTGTTGAGCCAATGTCTCTGCTGAGCCCAAACATTTAGAAGGGAAGTCATGTAAAAAAGACATAATTAGAGTATGTGCTGCGAATGACACTATGCAGGCACACAGAAACTTCGCTACTGGTCCAGTCACACTCTCCCCACCCCAAGTCATAGGGCCATGTGCCATAAAAGAAAAAAGGGCTCAGCTAGCTCTGGGGCCAACTCTGATGTGTCCCCATGGAAAGCTAAGCCTCTTTTCTTAGACAAGTCCTTTGGCCTTCTAGCTTATTCCCCCCCTGGATATTCTGGTTGGCAAAATCTGACATGAAATAAAATAATAGAGGAGATTTTTTATTTCTGCCAGTCTAGACATTAATATCTATTAAAATTAATGAAAAATTAATATACATTAGAAATTCTAAGGAAGTAGCCAAATATCAGATTTAAAAAAAAACAGTAGTGTCCCTTTCTATGAAAAGGTACTAATTAGTAGCACATATTAAAAAAATACTCAATTCATCATGAGCCAAAATACATTCCTAAAATAATCTACATGGGAAATGGGTTAGAAGAAAATAAAGAAAAGCTGCAAAACTCTAATGAGAAATATGAATTAAGATGTGAATACATGAAGAGGCAGATTGTGTTTCTATTTGAGAATTACCCTAGGTATTTTAAGGCTGCCAGTTCTTCCAAATTAGCAGATAGGACTAAGAGAATGTCAATCAAAATTATAATGGAGTATATTCTCAGAACTTGGTGAAGTCATTCAGAAGCTTATCTTGAAGACTGTGTGTGTGAGAATAATTAGTCAGTGGGTAAAGAAGGGTGAGAGGATAGAAGTAGACTCTTTAGTCCCAAGTACCTCAGATGGGTCAGGAGGAGATAAAATCCTCTCTACTCCAAGGACACAGCCCCCTCTGAAGGTCCTCACCAGCATCCACCTGCTCTTACGGAAGCCCAAGGCTACTTTCGGAACTTCTATCTTATTGTGTCCTTATCCTCTCCATTGTATTGGACACCTTCAATTAACTCCTATTAATGGTTTTTTTTTTTACAATTGTTTCTGCTGTTTGATTATTTTACTAGATCATTTACTATTTATTTCATATTTATCTTCGTGCTGTTTAGAACAGTATCTAACACAGTAAAATTATGTCACTATTTTTTGTGAGCCAATAAATACTGTATTATGGAAAGCCTAGTATCCTTTTATTCAGGATTTCAATCATTCTATATTTATTATGCACCAACTAATGTTATAATAGATGCCAGAGAAACCAAACCCCACCCCAATGACAAGGGTTGTTAAGTATAACATTAGATTGTTTTCTTAGTACTTCTGAGTATAAAGCATTCATTCCTATAAGCACCTGAATTCCTGAATGACCACTTCAAACATCCAGCCTGATCCCTCTGGAGGCAAGATGCTCAGTATTCATATCTTGGACAATATTTATGTCTTGGATGTTATGTAACTTAGGAGAGACACTCAAAATTTCCTTTTTTCCTCTTCCTTTCTTCCTTCTTTTCTTCTCTCTCTCTCTCTTCTTCTTTAGTTTTTTTTTTTGAGAAGGCCACACATGTTTGCCTATTTGAAATGATTAAAAATATTCTAAGATTTCTTTGTGACTAGAAATCTGGGGTTTACGTTCTTATCAACTTTAGTCTTCTATTTTGATATAAAGATGAAGAAGCTGTTGGCATTTATTGCAGCTCATTCAAAGGCAGTCAGTTTTGAAGTCATAATGGGTAGTTATTGATTGATGTTCATTTTCAAAATCGTTCTGAAGTCCTAGCCCTTCGCCGTCTACCTGCAAACTCTGAATGCTGTTGAATGAACCTCAATTAACTGAAAGAGTAGCTTTGCTGTCTCTGCTTTGTGCTCTGCTCACTGCTGAGCTGGTAATTCATAGACATCTGGAATTGTAATTCTTTAGACAACACGCTCCTTGAACAAAATAACAAATGTAACTAATTGTTCATATTTATGTATCAGAAGCTGTATTGAGTTCTGAGATTTCAAATTAAAGACTAGAATAGCTCTGTCTCCACAGTCTTCATTACTACAGCCAAAGTTGTTGCCTGAACTCATGGAATCACAGGCCTTACTTGTTAATCTCTCTCTCCTTTTTTTTAATCTTTTCATCAACATGGCCAATACATGAATGGATTACTCTCTGCTTCCATGACCCTACTTCCTGGCAGACCCTTCATCTATATCCCCCCAACCACACTAATCTCCTACCCTTTGCATCAGCTCTATATGTAACTGTGCACTTTATCTGTGGGTGTCTTCTCCATATTCCCTATACAACTTGTTTTCTTATATCTTACTTTAAATTTCTCCTTGTCTTTTTCCTAACAAACATTTTAAATACAATCCCAACAGTCAGATTCTAACCTTTATTCTTATTTAACTTTATCCAGTGCTGGTAATGGGATAAAATAATGCTCCATATTTTTTCTCTTTCTCAACTCCCCTGTAGTGGAAATCTTATATGAGTTTATTTGACTTGTCCATAACTGTATCTTCAGGGCTTAGTAAGTTAGGTGCTCAATAAATATTTTGAAATAAATGGATGAATGAACAAATGAATTCTTGATTCTTGCTTTTGGAGAGCTTCTGATATGGAAAGATACACAGGTAATTATCTAATTTGAAATTAATAACTATGGTAGGTGGACATCACTATCAAGAAATTAAGAAATAGGTTCAGCTAATAAAACGGTTAAACCCATAATTCTTTCCATAATTTAAATTCTTAATTCTTCCGTTCATGGTAAATGTAGCTATTTCTTCTGAATAAAAGATTAATCTTTCAAATAGCATAGTGCAGAATTTACTTTTCCTCATATAAAATTTCCAACTATTTGATTGGCACATAAAATTTAGCAGTTGCTCATACATACACATTTTATATCATATAGCAGATGCAACCTTGTACACACAAAACATAAAAAAATCATCGTGTCTTAGGGAAACATATCAAGAGTCATCCTATAACTCGAGATGGTAAAAGTTTACAAGCACCCTGAAGATTCTTAGTAGGAGGAATTGGTATGGTCAACCCTGACATGTTCATTGCAATGGTTTCCAGTTTATAATTTGGTAGAACATGCATAGTATAAAATTAACTGCAGTAATTGTGCTTCTGGGCTATGTAAGTATAGCTCATGTCAGACTAAGACTTCCACAGAACTCAACTACTTATAGTTTCAAGAAAAAGTGTAAAAACCCCACCTGTTTAGGGACGAACAGCTAAGTCACCCAGACTTGGTAGATAGGATCTCAGAGAGAAGTAAAGGCACCGTGGTAAAGGAAAGACGTGTGTTACTACTTCTTCCTCTTGGAGCATTTTCTAGTTTGCACTGAGATCTAATGGAAGAATAAATATGAAAGTATCAATGGATAGGAGGAATAAAATCGAAGTCTGGGGCTAACAATGCGGCTAGTAATTAAGGCTGAGTCTAGAAATTGAACACAGAAAGTACACCAAACATTTGAGCACAATTTCTTCTGGAGCCATTGTCAATGACAAAGTCGAAGTTCAAAATAGTTTGTGAAGGGCTAGAAAGCTAAGCAGAGATTGGCTCCCAAGACGAATAAAAATGAAAGCTAAATTTCAAAGGAGAATGTCTTCCTGAAAACCAACAGTCCCAAATTCACTTACTCTCTGGTTGGGCTGAGATAATCTGTCCACAACTCAGAGAAGAAAGGCTGGTCATTTCTGGAGGAAAATGAAACCATCAATTGTCTCTCCATTTCTTTCAAACTAACTCCTCAGCATTTGATCTTAAATTTCTACATGTACCAGTAAGCAGTGTTAAGCTATTGATATAAAAATCCAGGGGAAAGTAAAAAGAAGATGATTCAGTGATAGGCGTTACCAAATGCAGATGTTAAGACAAGTATGATTACCACATTCAGATAATAGATTCAAATAGGAAGAATTAAATGCAAATTCAAAGACAGAAAATTAAATAAGATTATTTTAATAAAGTGCACAATACAATAGAAGAGAGATGAGTAAACAAACACAAAGATTAAAGAAAATACAGGAAATACCAAAAATAGGAGATATTGGAAAAAATTAATACACATGCAAATGCTATCCCAACAGAGAGGATATAAACAATGAGAAACAACATTTGAAGATATGTTATCTGGGAAATTTCCCAATTTCATCAGTGACAAGGCGTCAACAATTCAAAGAGGCTTATTATCCTGAATCGATATAAACACAAAAATATACTCAATTATATCTAAGAAACAGTTAGAAATCGAGGACAAACACAACATGAAAAGCAAGCAGATGGGGCATATTATTCTCAGAGGGGCAACATAAGTTACAGCTGACTCCTTAATTGAAAGATGAAAGCCAGAAGACATTGGGATAGGCATATTTCAAGGGCGGAAAGTAGTTACCAAGTCTCAGTGCCATGACCACTAAACTTCACCCTCAAATTCTAGGTAAAATAAAGGCACTTTTAGGTTAAGAATAAAACTATTTGGCAGAACTCACCGTCAGTCCAACAGAGCTGAAAGAAATACTGCAGAACTCCTGAAGAGAAATTGTTCAGGATGGAAGTAGAAGGCTGAAAGAAACACCACAGAGCTTCTGCAGCAGCAGAGAGGCTGACTGTTCAAGATGGAGGTGGGTGTTCCGGGAAGGGCGAAGGGAAACATGAGCTAAAGATTTGATGAAAGAATCCAAAGGCAGCCAACGAAGCTTGATCTTCACCTGGTAGAGGAACCGATAAAAGTTCATTAAATAGTGAATGATACGAGCTGACTAGCAAAAATTATATAAGAAAAATGTACATTTTAAAAGGGAATGGAAAGGAGAATAATTGTAAAGGAAATTATAGTGTTATAAAGAAAACAGGATGAGAATGAGAAACAAAAACAGAAAAGGAAGCTGGAAGATGATAGAAGTCATTTCATCAGTAGTTACCCTAAATAGATGTGGAAATTATTTCAATTAAAAGCTTAAGTTAACCAGAGGAAATAAGGAAAGCTAAATACATCAAGTGCTACTTACAAGAGCAAGGCCTATAGGCAAAGACTCAGAAAGCTGATGTAGCTATGATATAATAAAAGACCACACTGAAAACAGTAAGTTTTAGCAGAACTGAGTAAGAAGTGCTGATTCCAGAAGGGTGATGAAGTGAAACGCAGTGGCTCTACCCCTAAGAGTACACGGCCAGAAGAGAGAAGTGTGCAACTAACAAAAAGAAATGGAGATTCCCCCCTCCGCAATTGTGAGGATTTTAATCACATACCCATGATTAAATGATAAAACAAAGAAACAAAAACTAAGCTCAAGGGAATTTACACATGAATTCTTTTGATTAATTAAGAAAAGTAACAAAGAAGAATTCCAAGGAACAACGATGAATTTGTTTTTGTGAAGTCAGTGTATTTCTTATACAAAACTCTGGCAATAATATTGTAATGAAATAAAACTATAGGCTACCTTCTCTCATAATAACACAAATGAAATCTGGACATAGAGACATATGGTAGATGACCACATGCTGATCTCTTTGTTAAGAGCTCCCAATTTGTCACAATTTGGTATGGCAATCCCAGGAAACTAGTTAGAAGTTAAATTGTAAGAGTTTTACAATTAAACCCCTGTCTAAGCACCACAATATGCACTAACAGTTAAAGTGAAAAAGAGCAGATTAGTTTCAGCAGAGAACTGAGTAAGAATTCTCATGCTGCTTGGGCTGGCATTGAGCAGAGAACCAATTAATGGTACTGGAGATTGTAGGTTAAGAGCACCTGCTGCTCTTGCAGAGGACCCTGGTTTGGTTCCCATCACTCACATTCTGGCTCACAACTGTCTGTAACTCCAGCTCCAGGGGACCTTATGACCTTGTCTACCTTCCAAGGTCACTGAACAGATGGGGTTCATATACATATGTGCAGGCAAAATGCCTATACACATAAAATACTAGTAAACAAATCTTTTTTAAATTAACATAATCTGTTTGTAAAAATACATGCTAGCACTGAAATGTCATTATTTTATGACTTTCCGTTCCCAAAAGGCATGTATGATATTCCTCAGAAGGCTTCTAAACAAAACATTTGGTTACCTTTCTTCTCTTTCCCTCATCCTCCCATCCTCTCTTGTCTCCCTCCGTGTGTGTGTGTGTCTGTGTGTTCTCACGAAAGCCAGGCTGTCACTCTCCACCTTGACAAGGTCTCTCACTAAATCTGTACCTAGGCTGGTGGCCAGCAAGCCCTGCTGGTCCCCTTGTCTCTGCCTCTCACACGGTTGCAGGTGCAGGTGCCAATTTAGCCACATACCCAGCATTTTACATGCGTGCTGGAGATTTAAGTCTGTGTCCTCCATGTTTGTGTGTCATCTCCCCAGTCTCTCAAATGACTTAACAACACCAAAATGGCAACCACACAAATGTTCTGAGCAAGTCCCACGAGTAAGTAATTTTTAGTGTGTTTACACATGGCATAGCTCATGAATAATGTGAACTGTATGGGATAAACTATGAAAAAAACTCACAATTTGGCAGCAAAATAAGCAAGATTCTAGATAGCAAAAAATCTATTTGATTCTATTTATATAAAGTTCAAATTCCGGAAACCTTGATGATCGAAGTGAGAGCAGCGGTTGATTGGAGGGGTCAGTAAACACAGTAGAATACGCGAGGAAGTTTCAGAGCACTGAAAATTTCCCCTTACATTTATTGAAGGTAGTTATATGGTATTCTGAGTTAGAAAAAAAGATTATAAGACTGAGCATATAACATTGGTCTACTTTTGTGTTTATTTTACTTCACTAAAAGCTTCAAAAATAAAATGCAAGCAATGATTCTTACCACATGTATGTAAAGCACATAGCCAAAAGAAAAAAAAAAGCTAGATCATGATCCTTTGTGGGTTCTGAGAGTGGTCATGATTTTTCCTTGGTTTCCACATCATTTGCTTTTTCTAGTTTTCCATAATGACTGAACTTAAGTTTTAGGTGAAGGGAAGGGACCCGACAGTGGTTATTAATTCTGGATGCTTTTGTCCAGTGTAGGAATCTTTTCTATGCCTTGCAGTAAACCCATATATATTGAGTTCAACAGCAGAGGTCATGGTGTACTACAGGGGATTAATGAGCAAGCATTGTATTGTTGAATAGAAACCAAACCAACCGATCAAACAAACAAAAAACCCAAACACTGGGAACCAGGTTTTGCTACTGCTAACTTTTCTTGATCTCTGGCATTGCCATACTGGCAGTCACCTCAAAGATGCTTAAGGGAGGGCAGCTTTTATTCCCTAATGCCTATTCTGCTGCTGGGCACTGATGGGCACTGTTCATCTTGAGTCTAGCACCATGAGACCTACTAGAGCTAGCGGATATGGACACTCTCTAGTGCTGCCGTGGGCTTTCCAAGGGCTCCTCTAACCAGCAGCACATGCTGCTAGGACCTCAGCAGCAGCCACAAGAGAAGGTGCACAAAGAAAAGGCACAGGCTTCATTGTTGAGAGGAAGCTAAGGAGGTCCATGAAAAGCCAGATCCACATTTAACAATTGCTCAGTCTGTGCTGTGCCACCCTCGCCTTACTCCAAGCGCTTTGAGACCTGCTTCTACCCATTTCAACCTGATTTAATCTAGTAAACGTCATTGGACGATATTAAGTATGTTAGGAATTTTGCTTCAGACTTCACATCCAAACAAAATTATGGCGTTATCACATCTTTAGTATAGTCACAGAGTATAAACACAGAGACGCCACACCCACCTCCATGGTGGGTGGGTGTTTTGAGAATCAAAGGCATCCTGTTAAGATACAACTCAATGATGCAATAAATGTCCATTAGCTTCTTCATACTGTCTTTTCCCTATTGCTGATTTGTCCTAGGCAGTGTGCTTTAAACCATGACACTTCTCTGTACTAACTGGCAAAATGGGAAAGCAAGATTCTGACTGCAACTCCAGGGATACGTAAGTTACGCTACAGAATCAAAAACCCTGATACTTAAGTGGATTTAGTTTGCAAGAACTCCATATTCTAATTACTTTGTTTAGTAGGCTTTGCACTGAACAACTAGAAGCATTCATTGTACTCTACTTAGGCAGGCTTGGCAAAGATAACTGGTCTCCTCCGGTCAGCATCCCTGGAGGTCATCATCACATGGAGGCTGCCTCATGCATGTGTTTGGTCGTTTTTTACTTCCTGAAATTCGGCATTTCATTTGGGAATGTGATGAAAACAGAATCATGTCTCTTTTCATGGATCTTGGCTTCTTCTCAACAAGCAGCTCAGAGGCCATAGGAAACTACTCAGGAGGGGCAGACAGAGCTGTATTGGGTTTTACAGCTTAGATCAGAAGTGTCACCTCAGCCATAATGACTATCTCAGATTCAAGGAGAGGAAGCATAGAAGGTACCTCTTCCCCCATTACTCCTCAGTGGAAGAGAACACGAAAGACAGCGTAGTGTTGCTGCTGTCATTAGGACAATCTGTCACAGGTTTTAATCAGCATAAGGTACCTCTTCCCCCATTACTCCTCAGTGGAAGAGAACACGGAAGACAGCATAGTGTTGCTGCTGTCATTAGGACAATCTGTCACAGGTTTTAATCAATAGAAGTTTAATTTTTGTTCTCACCACAAGGTTCCTTGAAATCATCGTGTGGCTATCACAGCCTGTAGAGATCCATTCTGATGGCGGCTTCACCTCAACAAACATCATTAAAATCAATAAACAAGATATTAGGGTCCAGTGCATCTCAGAAGGCTTCCACCCCAAGGTGACACGTTATACTGCGTTATAAGCCTTTACATAGTAAAAGTGTTACAAGACTGAGCCTTCAGGTAAAGAATGGCAGCCCTGTCCCCAGAAGAAAGAACCCTGCAGGTGATGAGCAGTCCTCATAACTGGCATATCAACCACCTGGCTTTTCTTTAAGGATTAAGTAACACGAAGAACAGAAGGTTTTTAATATAATCATAAATGACTAGACATATTCAACATAGTTTAGACATTGCAATTTTATCACTTATAAAAATGATCTGACAGTTTTGTAAGCATTCTAGGCCTTTCTAGACCCCCAGATGAATTCTTGGATTCCTTCCTTCTGCAGAGATTGAAACCAGAAATGTAAGACTAAAAATTGCTAGATTCCGTGGGCAGTGGTGGTGTGCATCTTCAGCCCCAGCATCTAGGAGGCAGGGACAGGTGTATCTCAGTGAGTTCAAAGCCAACCTGATTTACAGAGCGAGTTCCAGGTCAGCCAGAGCTACACACATAGGAACCTGCATTGTAAACAAACAAAGAAACAAAAACCAAAAAGAATTGGCAGATTTCTCAAGCTCAAGTACCAACCACAGGCCTTGTCCTATCAATGAGATTCAAAAAATAACTGTACCATGGGAAGTGAGTCTTGGCATAAAAACCTGGGGAAAAATAGAAATTGTTTTGGTATTAATTCTTTATTTTCCACCCCTTCTGTTGTCCTAGTGTAGTTATTGGGAGGCAGTTGGATATCAAGCATTGGCTATTTAAAGAAATCACCCTGACAGCCTTAACAGGAAGCAGACTTAGCCTTGGAGGAGAGAGTAAGAAACTTCAAAAGGTTCTCACACGCAAAGAATGATGAGCCCATGAACATGTATCTCCAGGAATGTCATCTTGTCTTTCTTCCTGCAAAGTGGCCTTTCTTCTCCAGCGACCTCTTTTCCCTGGCTCTCCTCTGCTCTACTTTGATGTCCTGGTGACACCCTGGAAAGTTTGCCTGCGCCAAAGCTCGGAGGGTCTTAGCACATTACCTAAGGTTTCTGGGCAGAATTTCTCATCTGGGAAAATGCAAATGAAGCCATCTACAAGATTGTGCAGAAAGACGTGTAAATCTTGGAACTTGGATCTGTCAGAGGAGAGTGAAACGCTGCCTCCTGCCTTCTGTGCCCCCAACTCCCAGAGTTTCAATGATAAAGCCCACACTCCCGCTGTCCCTGTGTTTGCTCTCTGCCTCTTCTCTCCCCTCTCCTGACATTCGTTGTTCAGATTTGAAAAGGGTGCACAGGGATCCAGATCGTTCATCTTACTTTTCTATGTAAAGCAGCCAAGATTCAAGCTAGTTCTTATGTTCATAACCATTCAAAACATTAAACCATCTATCCTTACATGAGGCAAATTTCTCTTCCTATTTTAAAACTTAGTTTTCTTTGAAATAACTTACAACAAATGAAAAATATTATTATAACTTTGAAAAAAAATTGTAGATTTCATCAGTAAGTTCTTTTTGTTGAGGGGAGAATTTTATCGTATGGTAAAATATTCAATCTCTACTAAAACGTTTCAGTCAACCTTCCCCCTTCTCAACAGGTTGGCATTTGCCCAGACAATTTTTTCTTATACTAATACTTTCAGAATTTATCAAGATAAAATTTATTTTTAGTATTTTCTTTGCTAAGCCACAATTTCTATGATAAGGAATATGATAAAATAAGACAGATTTTTATAGTTTCTCCTTATTGACAGGTTAGATTTCTCAAAGAATTCTCCATGTTGTTTTCAAAGACTCCAGGGCTTCCGTTTTTAAGTCCTTAGCACAGGTTCTAAAGTTAGTGTTTTCTTTTATCTTTCTCTATCTGCGACCATTTTCAGTTCTTTGAATTAAAGAACAGCTTTGAGGGGTTTTATTTTTTTATTTTTAAGGAAAAAAAAATCCATTTCGTACTTGGTGGTTCTTTCTAACTATGGCTTTGGCTGTCCTTCTCCAGTCATTGTTTGGATTTCTAAAAATGTCAAAATGGTTCCTACTTTGTTAAACGCGTCATGGCCTCAATAATAACTTCAAGCGATGACAGTTCAAATTCAATCTTAAAGGATTTTTTTTTAACACTTACACTTGAGCAAGCGTTTCTAGTTGTTTGGTATTGTGGACAGAAAATGTGGCTTGTGCGATAGTCGTGGTTGGAGTCTATATTCTTTTTGCCTGTATTTAGGTCCCATCTAGTGATCATATTTTCTTGTTCCCTTAAGCATTCATTGCCTTTTGATGTGTGAAATGCTTCAGAAGTGTGTAACTAAGTAATATGTATCACCTTTAATATTTGTACTATTTAAATGATCAATAACCCTTTCTCCTCAATTGCAGATTTAAAACAAACAAACAAACAAACTAAAAAACAAATAGTTGAAGGTATCTTAATATGGGCCAGTGAGAGGGCTCAGTGGATAAAGGTGCTTGCTGCTAAGCCTGATGACCCAAGTTTGATTCCTAGGTCCAACATGATGGAAAAAGAGACTGATTTCGCCAAGTTGTTATCTGACCTCCACCCCCACCATAACATATAAATAAATAAATAAATACATGAATGCAAAAAAAGGTAGACTTTCCCATTTGTCTTCTTTCTTGCTTGATCTTGTGAAGAGAGCTTTGGATCATCTGTATGAAATTGCTGTTGTCTTTCTACATTTGTTTCCATTTCTCCTGCTGTCTTCACTATACCGTTTGCTTTGTCTTCATTCTGGTGCATTCAATTTGTTCTTTAGTTTTGAAAATTTCGGCTAAAGCAAGTCCATACCTACCCTCCACTTCCCTCCTGGGACTGCCTAACCTATACACTTCCAACTTCATGCTCTTTCTCTCTCTCTCTTTGACATCCCACTAAGCCAGTCACCTACAGGAGTGGCATGGTGCCATCCATTGGAGCTCCGCCATGCGCCGGGTTTCTCTGACTTTAATTGAGGCGACCTACGTGATTTATACACAACGCACAATTGAAATGTCTCTGTCTCTTTGACAGCCAGTCTTTGGTTTTACTGCTCTTTATGCTTCTTCGAGGCATATTTTGTCTCCTGAAGTTGGACTTTGTGTTATTTATTTTACATTTACTAATTGAATTGCTTCCTGTATGGTAGACATACTAAGCTCTGGGCACTCAAATGAGAAGAAGAGCATCTTGAGTCTCTGCTGGGGTGAAGCAACAGATTAGCAGGAAAAATAGATTAATCAGACAATTGCATGAATTAAGTCACAACTGTACATTGGTAAATACTCTAAAAGGAGATTGAGCAATGTGAGCCTATGACAAAAGAAAAGAAGGAAAGAAAAAGGAAGAAAGAGAGAGGGAGAGAGAGGGAGGGAGAGGGAGAGAGGGAGAGGGAGAGAGAGAAGGAGAGAGGGAGAGAGAGAGAGAGAGAGAGAGAGAGAGAGAGAGAGAGAGAGAGAGAGAACGTCCTGGAAAATTCCCTAAGAAATTAAATATTATCTGAAATATGAGGTGGGGCAATTCTTGAAGAGGGACCAGTAGATGAAATGGCTGATGGTAGGAGGAAGCTTTTTAAAATCTTAAATATAGACCAGCATCATTAAAAAGAAAAAGAGAAAAAGCAGAATACTATAGCAATAGTTAAGAGAATTGAGAAGACCTGAATGTGAAATGAAGTTTACTGGGGTTCAATCAACATTGGCCAACTCCTGTCTCTTTAAATCTCAAAGTCAGAAATGAAAGTAGAGAGTTCTGAGTTCTCCACAGCAAAGCAGTTGAGAGGAAGAATCAAGTCAGAGCTTCCTTCCCACTTCCCACTTCTCAGTCTTAAAATATAATTTGGGCATTGGCACACCAGACTGTGTTTATTATTCGTTTGTGTACCGCATATATCCCATGTCAAGAATTTTAATTGGCATTCGCATTTAGACTTAAAACAATGATTTCCATAGTCCATCTAGACGAGACTCTGACTCGTTTCCTGTCTACCTGGCCTCCTGCTCTTCAGTAACTGCCCTTTGCTGAACGTTCCCAAGATGCACATGCCTTCAACCAACTCCCCCAGGAAGTGTGCTTGAGACCTTGCTTGTATCCTGGGATGTCTCTCTGAATGGGACTCACTTCTGCTAAGCCTCAGTGTGTTTGGTTACACCATTTGGCCCACAGCTGCATTTTGTATACCCTGTTTAAACTGGGTTCTTTATCTTCTGATGTTGAGAATTACCCAGAAGTCTCAGGGGCTACTCTGTATTCCTCCATGACTTCATTTGTTCCGTTTTGTGTGAAGTTTTGATGCTAATAAAACTCTACTCAAATGTTTAAGTGTTTCCAGAAAGTGTTTAAAACATAGTTGGGTTTCCTGTGTGTCTGTCTGTCTGTATGTTTTAGTAAATGCTGTCTTGAGGTGATAAGAGAGGCCTGAGAGTTTGCATGTGTTTGTCTTGACCTGTTCTCTAGATATCAGCCAACTTTGAAGTTAAGAGCACCCAGCATGGAGCTGGAACAACTGGACTTAAGCCAAGCACCATTCTTTCCTAGCTCCAAGAGAATGAGAGTTTCATTTGTTAAAGAAAGTACAGATCTGGAAATATAATAAATATGCTGTGCCTCGGCTTCTTTTCTGTACAATGGGGCTCACACAGTGTCTGTTTCATGGGGGAACCTGTGAGGGCTGGATAGCCACACACAGTGTTGCGAGGAAGCTTAGTCCATCCCGGAGGCCTTCCCACTTCACTTTCTCTCCATTTTTGTTGCTGTTGTCTTTTACTTTTAGTTTGCTAGTTTTGATGGTTTCAGCTTCCGTAAAGTTTCCTCTGAGTGTTAGCTATTGAGTATGCCATCATTGCTCTGACGGCATGTAACTCGAGAGTCGCCTTTATTCTTCACAGCATCCCATACCTGTGTGTTTCCCTTCATAACCTCACCTCTTCTTTCCTTGCCTCCTAGGACAGAAATCTTCCCCAGCCTCACCCCCATCTGCAGCTTCCTTCCTTCCCTGCAGCCCCTGTCCTTTCTGCCTTCAGAACTGAGCAGTGAAGCCCTGCTGTTCACCTTGTAGCCATGTTTGGGTTGCTGCTTCTACTAGATGGACTTCTGAGACACCAGCCAGGCCTCTTTTCACTGGTCTTTTGTTCTGGTCTTCTCTCCGGAGGCAGACTTTCCTTTCAGCGCTTTCTGCAGTTCATATTTTCTCAGTTCTATTGTGCAGTTTTTTCAGCCTTCTTCCCTTCCACAAGAGGCTCACTAGGTCTCTGTTGCTGTTGTTGGATTCTCTGTTGATTGCTCCCAAGAGAAGGAGTGCTCCAGACTCAACTGGTGGTGACTCTATGTTACCAGGGATTGGGTGTATTTCTTATCTCCTTACAAGCCACCCTTCCTCTGAACAGCTGTAGCCAGAGGTTAAATTAAGGCTGCCAGACTTACTGAGTAGAAACGCAGGATGCCCAGTTCAGTTTGAATTTCATAAAAACAAAAAGGTTTTTTAGTACAAGTTATTTCAAATGCATTTATGCTAAAAAATTGTGCCAGTTTCTTCCACCTGTCTCCTCCTCTTCCTCTTCCTCTTCTTCCTCTTCCTCCTCCTCCTCCTCCTCTTCTTCTTCTTCTTCTTCTTCTTCT